>NDXB01000644.1:1526-30800 GCA_002631895.1 Agapornis roseicollis | reverse complement strand
AATTTAACCTTCTCACATGTTTGGAATTTTGGTTTTTTTTTTTTTTTTTTTTCTGCTCTTTTTTATTTTAAAAGGGTTTTTTTAGGCTTTTGGGATTTGTTGAAACCAGGACATCTGCTTTACGTACATTTTTTTTATAGTATCATGCATAAAAAAGCTGTTCTGTGGATAGTGGAGAGAAAATGAAAGCAAAAGTAACATAATATGTGGAAGGTGCTTTTCCCTCCAGCTGAATGACCCTAAACTGACCCTAAAGCAAATGTTTAACCTTTCTTGTTCCTACACATGCTGTGCTACACTTGACCTCTGCCTGTTCTTTCCCATCATCTTACGAAGGGGACAGCTGAACATGCAGTGTATTTACAGTACATGGAGATGGCTCAAGTTTCTTCTTTGAAGTGAGACAGTGCTTTGGGCCGTGAGGTAGCAGAGGGGTGGAAGGATAGAAGGGAAGAAATGTTTCTTCTGTGTCAACTCATGTGGCTGAGTCTGACATGAGACATGACCACTACAAAGTCTGCTTTCTGGCAGGCTGGCTGGAGCTCTGTACCTTGCAAGATGGCACCTGCCCTGCCTGCAGAACAGAGCCATTACCTTTCTCTATCTCCTTGACATGACCACGGATGGTCAGTACCCTGGAAGGCTTTGCTATTGGAAGTGGGAGTTCAAGTCTCCCTGGAGGAGAAACAGCAGCTTCATGGTGTTTATTTGAAAAGAGTAATGTCTGGGAAAGGGTTTTTTCTTTCTTTTCTTTTGTATTTCAAGATTTCCCATTTTGTAAAGTAACAGCAAAGTGAAAAATAGGTAGAAATGGTCTTGTACAAAAAAGAGTTGTTCTTTAGAGACCAATATTGCTGATGAATTCTATTGTCATGATCATTTACTCCCCTTCTTATTAAGTGTCAAGGAATTCAGTGACATAAAGAGGGTTCTGCAATCACTCAACACATCTTGAAGCACTGAGTATACTGTCAACATTCAAGGACTATGGTTGTTTCCCTAAGTAAAAGCTGCCTGTGTTATGTTAGAGTCATTCTGCATAAATAGAAAAGCAAAGACCTTTTTTTGTGTGTTACCACAGCTTTATACCCACTCAGAAATAGTCCAGAAATTTTTGTTTCATAGTTTGAAAATGGAAGTTTCTATCATTGATATGTCATTTCTGAATTTTCTCACCACAGTTCTGCCTTTCTTAAAGGGCTTTTCAAGAGCTTCTGTTGCTCCAAGCAGTATTCCAACTCAGGTGCACATTGAGATGTACAGTTCTGTGAGCTCTCCACTGCCTGCAATGGACACTAGAGTAATTTCATTTTTTAGTGTGAAATTAGTAACATGTTCTTTGGATTCAACACTAAATACACATTTCTTAAAATTTACTTGGGCTATACTATTATCCTATTCTGATCCTGCAGCTTTCTTGAAGTGCCTGTGTTGACATTAGTGCTCTTTCTTACTAGTATTTGCATTCAGTGGAGGGTTCAGCACTCTGAGTTCTGAGAGTCATAAATGTATGTCTAGAAAAGAGACTAAAACTGGCTAAAAAGAGCCAAGGATCACCTTACAGGGCTGCCTATTTTACCTTTACAGTCAGTGGAAGCACTTTCCTCAAGCATTCTGAATTGTCCTTTGCCAATTGCTGTCTCTCTTGAACATGTAAGGACCTTTAGTAAGAAATGATTCATCTCCTCTCTTTTAGGCATCTACTTTTAGGTGAGATAATGTTAATGCTATTAAGCTCTGTTAATGCTATTGACTAGCTCCCACAAGAAGAGGTCCAGAATAGGTAGTTCGTTTGTAGATGTCTACATTTAGTCAGAGGAATGCCACCTGATGTCATGGATCTAAGCAAGTACAACTAAATTTTCTCTGTCATGCGCTCAACCAGTTTTGAATGACCACTGTGGTGAAAGTGCTGAGGATTATTGTACTCCTGAAGGAGAAAATCTATGCTATGCTGGTGCTTTACCATTTGGTTTTTTTTCTGTCTGTTCACTCAGATAGTTCTCCACTGTGAATCTTCTGTGAACCTGCCCTTGTCTGTTCTTCTGGAAAAGTACTGTGAAGCTTTGTCAGCCCGCACCAATGTCACAGGTATTTATTTCTCCATTTCTTCTTGGCTTCTTGTTACTGTAGGATCTGTTTTCAAAGTGTCCTTGCTCTAGGAACATCTTTTCCTGCTGAGATAAACAGTGTGCTTCCAGTCTTGGGTTTTCATTTCCAACAATGTATGGTGGTGTGACATGAAAAGAACACTTTGAATTCTGCCCACCTGGAAGGAACTTCAGGTGAACCATTAATGACAGCCATTTTTCATATTTTAATCTGTTAAACTGACTATATTCTGAATGATATGATAGTTGGAAGGTTAGTACAGTTAAAGGGTCTTTATCCAGACGGGTCCAAACTCATTGCCAGAGGCTGTTTGCATTTCTCTGAGTGCAGCATGGGTCATTGAGGCAGGATAGGAAGATATGTGGATGTGCTAGTAAAATCCAGGCCTTGTGTGGAATTCACTGTTGAAACTGGAGTATGCATTATGCTACTCTGATTTGATTGGCAATAAATTAAATTAATTTACTCAAGTCATAGAATCATAGAATAGTTAGGGGTGGAAAGGACCTTAAGATCATCTAGTTCCAACCCACCTGCCATAGGCAGGGACACCTCACACTAAACTGTGGCACCCAAGGCCTCATGCAACCTGGCCTTGAACACTGCCAGGGATGGAGCATTCACAACTTCCTGGGGCAACCCATTCCAGTGCCTCACCACCCTAACAGGAAAAAACTTCTTCCTTATATCCAATCTAAACCTCCCCTGTTTAAGTTTGAACCCATTACCCCTTGTCCTGTCACTACAGTCCCTAATGAAGAGTCCCTCCCCAGCATCCCTATAGGCCCCCTTCAGATACTGGAAGGCTGCTAGGAGGTCTCCATGCAGCCTTCTCTTCCCCAGGCTGAACAGCCCCAACTTTCTCAGCCGGTCTTTGTATGGGAGATGCTCCAGTCCCCTGATCATCTCCGTGGCCCTCCTCTGGACTTGTTCCAACAGCTCCATTTTTATGTTNTACCCCTTGTCCTGTCACTACAGTCCCTAATGAAGAGTCCCTCCCCAGCATCCCTATAGGCCCCCTTCAGATACTGGAAGGCTGCTAGGAGGTCTCCATGCAGCCTTCTCTTCCCCAGGCTGAACAGCCCCAACTTTCTCAGCCGGTCTTTGTATGGGAGATGCTCCAGTCCCCTGATCATCTCCGTGGCCCTCCTCTGGACTTGTTCCAACAGCTCCATGTCCTTTTTATGTTGAGGACACCAGAACTGCACACAATACTCCAGGTGAGGTCTCCTGAGAGCAGAGTAGAGGGGCAGGATCACCTCCTTTGTCACGCTCCTTTTGATGCAGCCCAGGATACGGTTGCTTTCTGGGCTGCAAGCGCACACTGCAGCCGGCTCATGTTCATTTTTTCATCAACCACCACCCCCAAGTCCTTCTCTGCAGGGCTGCTCTCAATCTCTTCTCTTCCCAACCTGTAGCTGTGCCTGGGATTGCTCCGACTCAGTCGAGACTGTTGTGGCCATTGGTTAGTGATCTCTCCCTCTCCTTATCTTAACCCACGTGTCTTTTGTTACATTTTTCTTTCTCCAATGAGAGCCATAATGAACAATCTTTATTTCTAGCTGGGAGAAGAGTAAACATTCAAGTTTTGTAATTGGTTATCTTCCCTGTCTCTTTTCCAGAAGATGCTGTTAATTAGTTCAATGTGTTAATTTCCTCCCCCTATAATAACCAACTTCACCCCCCAAATATGTTCACATTAAGTATCTGAAACAGATGGCATAAAATGTTTTTGAGAATTTCATGTGTGTGTAATTTCAATGAATTGCTGAGTGAATTACATTGTAAATTCAGTCTGAAGTGATTTAAACCAAGCAATACTTTTTTAGAGCTGGAAGGCAATATAACTCACTCTCTTCTTTGGGCAGTGTTTCCTTGAAAAATTCTTGGATGATGTCTTCATGATTGTTTGAGTGCAGCTTTTGAACTTAATAGGATTGTGTGCTTGTATTTGTGACCTAAAGAAGAATTTTATTTAATTATTGCTTTGCTTTCATATACAAAAAGAATGAGTTGAAATGGCAGGATTTTTCTACAGTGACTCAGCTGAAGATGTTTGTGATGTTTTAATCTCCTGATATGGTTTGACTAGAATTAACAATAATATCCAGGATTACTGCAATTCTATACGTATGTTATACATGCCCTGAGTTATAGCTTGTATGTTTATAGGAACTTCGAAGAAGTGGGTCCACAGTTCACACTGATATTCCATGGATTTTGTCATGCTTCCTTTCACATGCTTTGACCTTCCCATTTTATATGTTTCCTTTAGTGACTATAAGTCCTGGATTACATCTGATCGTACTCAGTTTTGATCTCCATGGAAACCTTTTGATCACACTGTTTGGTCCATTGGCATGTTTGGTCACACAATTTTTAAGACCTCGTTAACAGTTGTTGCATCTGAAAACAGGAATTTTGTCAATGCTATACTTCTTTCTCCCCACTGTACTCCAAAGATGGATGACCAGTGCTACTGTGCTGATTGTATCAGTGTAAGAATTATAATCTCTTGCTTACTCTTCCATTACTTTGAAGGTTATAATTTGCATTTATGGTGTTTAAGGCTATTCAGAAAACCCCATAAAGGAGAGATAGTAGATAAGATGTCATGCATTTCCTTTCATGAAGTCCTGGGATGCAATGAAAGAAAAGTTATTTGTTCCCTTTGGTGACGGGATCCTCTTGAGGTGTGGGTTGATTTCTTGCCCTTATTCTGGTCACTTTGTACTACGGTGAAAGACTGTTGTCTCACAGAAATGATGCAAACCTGATTCTTTGTGGTACAAAATTCAACCTGGACAAATTCTGGCTTATACTACTGTGGTGTTGTTTACTCAAGTCTCTGAGGAAGCTCTGATTTAAGGAACATGTTGATGGGTGTGGGAGGAATGTATCCAGGGATGGATCCTCAAAGATGCTTGTCAAGTCTCCAACTAATCTGACATCATTTGGAGATTGCCATAATTTCCTGTTACTGGGACATTGTCTTATACTAGAGGCTTCTCCAGAACTCACAATAGCACATGACTGGGAAGGCATGAAAAGTTCTTTGCTGAAAAGTTGTTCATATTCTTTGTTGAACCTTTTTTTCATGGTAGAACCCTGGTATTCTGCTCAGCACACTCTCCCCTGGTAAGATGGGGAAGGGAATCGGAAGGGTAAAAGTAAGAAAACTTTTTGGTTGATATTTCAATAGGTAAAGCAAAAGCCACACACAGAAGCAAATCAGAATAATTCAATTACCACTTCCAATCAGCAGACAGGTGTTCAATCATCTCCAGGAAGGCAGGGTGCCATCACTGTGGACATCCCCCACTTCCTCTTTCTTCTCCAGCTTTATATGCTGAGCATGTCGCCACATGGTGTGGGATATCCCTTGGGTCAGTTGGGGTCATCTGTCCCAGCTGTCACCATCTTGACACTGTGCATCCCCAGTCATTGGGGAAGAACATGTAGGTTGAAGCTAGCTGCATTCTTCACAATTCTTGTGTTAGCTGTTTGGGTTTTATAATCTCTTTTGGGCTGAGCCACGTATACACTGGCCCTATGCTGTCTGGCTAACTCAGGGAGACACACTCTTCTAACGAACTCAAGGAGAAATATTTACCCTACCAGTTGATCCACTTAACTGTTGGTAGGTACTTACCTAAAACAAAGGCCTCCACCTGTCCCCTTTGCATTGAAATAAAGTCAGTTTTGCAATAGCTGTGGTCAGTCACAACCGTGCATTCTTCTCTGAGCTTCACAGGCACATCACCCTTGCCCATCTCCTCTGAGGTTTCCTCCATTGTAGGGGTTTATTGGTAAGTCACAACTGGCCAAAGTAAGGTTCCTTCAAGAGAAGGATTTATGAAATCTCATGCAAACTTCCTTTCTGGTCACTGTCACACTTCAGATAACTTCTTAATATGGCTATCAGTGTGGAACTTCCAAAGACAACTTGCCTTGAGGCCTGATGCTAACCAACTACAGACATCCTTATGCTACCATTTTTCAGAGGAACTGTTCATAAGTGTGCTAGACAACAGTAAAAGCAGTTTAGGAGGGGGAGGGAGAGCCTGAGTACTCATGCCTTTGCAGGTTACTTTTTTAGTCTATATTGAAAGATAGTAGCTGATAGCTGTGTGTCTGGTGCATGATCATGGAATCATAGAATCAGCCAGGTTGGAAAAGACCTTTAAGATCAAGTCCAACCATTCGTCTTCATTCAAGGAAGAAAACTTCAGAATTTGATACTATATTAGAATTAAAAGCTAATCCTTTCAATCAATGCAAAAGTGCTCCATCCATGAAAGCAAAACAAACCAAAACAAAACCAAACCACATATGTCAGGGTTATTTTAGACCTCGGAACACTGCTCCAATATTATAGATCTGGTTCTGTTTCCACCTATGAAAAGTACATTTGTATGAAGTGAATACATATATGTGTGTGTCTGCAGGGGAGTATATGGATGTGACTGTGTTTCTGTATAGTGGTGACAAAACCCACATAAATTGGGGAAAACTAACATCCAAGATTGTGGATTTCTTGTTGAAATAAAAATTTGAAAAATGTCTTTGGAGAACCAAATGCATAATTTATTACTATTTTATAGATTACAGTTATCTTTAATTTGAAATATTCATGCATGAAGAAAAGGTAAAAGATTGCAAAGCTTCCTTTCAAATGTTAAAAACTGACACGTTCATTTTTCAGAACATTATTCCCATCATTTTGATAAGGAAGAGTTTGAAGGCTTGATGCTATGTTTGTGCAGTGTTTCTGCCACTTTCAAGTTGACCATTTATTACAATGCTTGTATGTCCATAATTTTTTGTTTTGATATTGTCCCCAACAGATTTGCCTTTGTGAACAAAGTGCAAGTGTCTCTGAACAAGGTTTTAGAACAAGTCTGAGATAATGGACCTTGCAGACTCTGTGAACAATTTCTTTTTGAAATTATTCCTGTCTTCTTGGAGCTTTATTAGAACAAAATGTGAGCTTTCTGTGTTTGTTTTTGGAGTGCTCTGTGCTACTTTACTGGAAAGGGTTCCCTTGTCTGTGACTAGAAGACTTTCTTTTCATTCCAGATTATTTTTACTGTGTTCATTTCTAACCCAGAAGCAACACAGGGCAGTCTCCATCCCTATTGTAAGGGTCATGATCCTGTGTATGACCTGTCTGTCTGATGGGAAGATACTCAGTGTTAAGCTGTTCAGTTTCTTACCAAAACTTGGTAAACAGAAGTTAACTTGACTACCTGGTTAGTTATTTTGCCTGGACTCACTCCTTATGTGTAATTGAGCCTTCTACTGATCATGGATCTCTGCAAATCAGAGAGGTGTGACCAACATGGGCTTGCAGATGTATCAGTATGGCTTTGTATGCTTGTCATAATACCACTGTTCTGATTTGCTGTTAATACAGGCTTGATTGGGTCATTTCTGCTTAATGCATGAACATTTAAATTACATTTAAATTTGAGTTCCCATTATTGTTAGTGGAATGGTATTTAGTTGCCCTTACATCAGTGCCCAGTGCCCTTTAAGATGATTTAGAGTAAGCAAGACCAGCAAGGTTCATAGATATGACACAGAATCTACAAGATACTTGTTCCCTCTAGAATAGCTGATGCTGGCTAGAAAGATATGTCATGGCAGTTGTGGCATCAGGTGCCTATGTGTGGCCATCTGAATCCTTCCTTAGATCTCTAATGGCTGCACTAGATGAACTAGTTAAGATGAACTAGATGTCAAACTCAATCTAGACATCCTTATACAGGCATTTCCACAGAGGAGGTTAATAGATATCTGCAAATTTAACAACATATAGCATGAGTCATGAGTGTTTTACCTTGCTGCCCATACTGCTCAGTGCACACAGGCTGTAGATTTTGCTTGGCTGACTGTTGTTAATTCTCAGTAGTCAATTTCAATCAATCATTCTTTTAGTAGATGAAAGCTTCGTGACAGACAAGCACATTTGATAACTGGCACTGCAAAGGTGAGGCAGTCATTACTCCAGGGGTTATTCATTTCTGTACATTGCTCTATCTTATTTCTTCAAAACAGAAGTTTTGGCCTCATTACATCTCTAACTATTCCTCCACAGTACTGGCATAGCCGCAATTTTCACTGTTCCCTTCTGATTTTCCCAGCAGGTCACATCAATGAACACTTCCGTTTATAATGATACTTGGACGAGCTATTAATTTTAACATATGCTTTGCACTGTTTTGGCTCCAGCCTGCTGGCTGAAGCTATGTACGCTGATCCTGACACTGACTTTGGGGCACTTAGGGATGTGCTTTCATCATCTCCGCACAACTGAGTTACAGCTCACGGGCATAAAGTTAACCTAGCACCACATATGCATGATCAAAGCTCGAGCCAGACACAGGCAGTCTTCCTTGTGTTTCCTATTTTCAGATGTTGCAATAACACTATTTAAATAGAGGTGATGATGTTGGTTTACTTTCCCACTGCCTCAAATGACATACCAGGCAGTCTAGCAATGCTTTCTTATACTTCCCAAAATAAAGCTGACTGTGTTGTTTGTTGTTACACAATTTGTATTACTGTCACTGGTCCTTATAATTTAAAAAGTTGCATTTCTTAAGCTGTATTTCTGGTGCAGTTCCAAGCTGTGGATATGGAAAAAATTCTCACATATTAAAAAACTGTGTAGACAGACCAACAAGTTCTATGGTCTACTAGAGACTATTATTTAGAATCATAGAATCATTTAGGTTAGAAAAGACTCTTAAGATCATTGGGTGACATGGTTTAGTGTGAGATGTCCCTGCCCATGGCAGGGGGGTTGGAACTAGATGATCTTAAGGTCCTTTCCAACCCTAACTGTTCTATGATTCTATGATTCTATAATCATCAAGTCCAGCCATTAACCTAATTCTGCCAAGTCCACCACTAAACCATGTCCTTAAGCAGCACATCTACTTTGCACATTTGCTGTACAGAGAAAATACTTACGATGCTTTTGGATTCTGTATGTTTGTATGTTTGTTTTTCCCAGTAAATGGTTTGTAGATGGGGTATAGAAACATATCTTAAGGTTCCCACATTCACCCAAGTAATCTTGGCTTAGAAGAGGGACCAATTACACCAGAAGCTGTGCTAGTGATTTAGGATGAGATATTAACTCCCCTGATATCAGTAATCACTTTCCTTGGACTTTACAGGAAGGTAACTACCCTCTGAACATCTTAAAACTCTCTCAATGGTATCAACTCTGCACTTACTGAAAATCTGCAGCATCTTCGTCTGGAGTCACTAAGGTGTTTGGTATGTGGGTCTGAGGGAGATCTCATGCTCCTGTTAGGTACTAGAAGAATTTACAGTGATCAGCTTGATGACATTGCCATGGTGGTTCCATGCTGCCAGCCTGGGGTACTGTGAAGATTAAGGAAAGGGAAAAGTGAATTTTAGAGGAATGCAGTCATAACTCATAAACAAAAATATGCAATGGAACCACGTACTGGGAACATGCCATTGAGTTTTTTTCATATTTCAGGAGAGTGGCACACCTCAGTCCTGGATCTGTCACTTCTGTATGACATGTTCTCAGCAGACTCTTGGTAATTACTGTTACAATGCAACACTTCATTAAATATACTTAAATCTTAGAATTTATACAGTTGGTACAATAAATCCCATTTGCTGAATGCAGTTTCTAAATTAGATATAATTTTTTATATACTTGGCAGATAAAAATATACTCTGTAGAACCTCTCATTTTGTCAAGTTCTACTAAGCAGATGGAGTGCCTTTTCTGTTCACATGGAATCACGTCAGCGAATCTGGTCTTAAATGAAAACACCTTCTGTCTTTTAAATCAACATTTCTTTCTGGGTTTGTGGGTTGATGAATCCTTCAAACAGTGAAATAATGCTGTGGTCAGTCTAGTGAGTACACCCAAATAACAATAGCTATACTAGAAACTGCACTATTTGGAAAGATGGCTGGTTCAAGAGGATGTCTTAAATATGTAATACTGGAGGATAATTATTACTAGGAAACAGGAGAGATGGACAAGAATGGGAAACATTTTTGATGTTGTTTCTGATTTCAATAAAATGCTTATGATCTTATGACCCCATGACCCCAGTTAGCTCTCCAGTTTTGGAATGAGCCTCTAGATGTGCTCTTGTTGATAAGTTGTTGTATTGTCTTTGTCTCTCTGTATCTGACAAAGTGTATGTTTCCATGCTTCTTTCAGAGGAGTGTCCCTGAGTCACATGTGAAACCAGATCCACCATATAGACAGGCTAAAGTGAGACTGGGCTCCATCTGTTTCTTTGTGAATGTGTAATTGTAAACACTGTGTGTCTTAGATCCCTGTGTACAAATTTATACCTGCCAGCACTTCCTTACTTCACTGGCATCTAGTGAAAGTAAAAAAAGAGGGTGACTTTTTACCATCTGCTATTAATATGTTGCAAGATGTGCTCAAAGCTGTTTGAGAACTCAGTGGATGGTCTGAGGAAGAGAAAGTTTGTTCTTACAGGTGCTGTCATGGCCTATCGTGGACTAGAGTGCGAACACAGTTGATGAATCAGTGGTTCAGCTTGCATAAATCACCTATTTTAAAGTTGTAACTGGCAGCTCATCTGTCCTTGTTTAGCTCTCAACAGCATCACTTGATCGAACTTTTCTGAATAAACTCTGTTATGCATGGAATTGATTCGCCTTGGCCTCCAGCCCTAAGGTGGTGCAATGTACATTTATTGTGTAGTGCCATGTATGAAAAAATAGTTAAGCACTAAAGCTAGTCAAATGCAAAGCTGACCTGTAAAGCTCCAGCTCTGTATTGTTCAACTTTCTTATTCCATTGCAAAGTAAGAACTGTGTGATTTGGTTTATTTTCCTCCACGCATTCAACTTATTCATTAAACTGTCAAAGTGTGAAAGTTGGCTGTATAAGAAAAAGATAATGGAAAACGTTAGCACAATTTATGTAAGCCACTAAAAACTGAACTGTTCAACCACTTCACCTTGTGTATATCTTTACTTGTATGAGAAGACTCATTCACTGCAGTGATACACTCCACTGAGCAATGTTACTCATACACATAAACATGACAGACAAAAAGATTGTTTATGGATGCAGATATTTTGAGCACACATACCCATAGCTAAGAGAAAGAGACAAATGAGAAACAGATTCCTAAAGGTGTAATTGTAAGGGTGGTGGGGAGCTGGCACAGTTGCCCGTAGAAGCTGTGGTTGCTCCATCCCTGGAAATGTTCAAGGCCAGGTTGGGTGGGACTTTGAGCAACCTGGTCTGGTGGAAGCTGTCACTGCTCATGGCATGGTGTTGAAACTAGATGGTTTTTAAGGTCCCTTCCAACCCAAAATATTCTATGATTCTAAATCCTATGTGGTATCTGAACTCTGTTAATGTGCTACAGGAACTGGATTCCATTATTCTAAATAGCACTGCAGTAAAAAACATGTAGCTTATCTTTGGATTTGTCTGACCTCCCTAAAACCCTGTAAAGAATACCATAAGGAACTGTACCATTGTAAGGCTCTGTCTTCATCCTTTTGAAAATGCATCTTGTGCAGATGTCACAGATACGTAAGGCTAAGCATTCAGAAGCTGATCTTTTTATTGCTAACACTGTTTAATGCACAGAGGTTTGCCATACCAGAGAAACCTTGTTTGGTTCAGGAAATCATAGAATCATAGAACAGTCAGGGTTGGTTGGAAAGGACCTTAAGATTATTTAGTTCCAATCCCCCTGCCATGGCCTCACACTAGACAATGTTGCCCAAAGCTCTGTCCAACCTGACCTTGAACACTGCCAGGGATGGAGCATATACCACTTCTGGGAACCTGACATGAATATGGGAGGCTGAGAGAGTGCTTATGTGTCTCCAGTCGCTGTGTTCTTCCCTAAGCAACCACTTATGGCTACTCTTGTAGATAGGATGATGTAGTAGGTGGAGCTTTATTCAGAACCAATAGGGCTGTTCTGGTATCTTTAGACAAGCCTAGGTTTTTTTGAAGGGCATAGGGGCCGCCGCGGCCCATTCAGCTGCAGATGTCTATTTTGCAGTACCTAGAGTTACAGGAAATTAATCATACTCCTTAGAACCTTCCCTTTATGTGAAAGCATCCCTGATGTAATGTAGCAGCATGTAGATAGCTATTACTTTCTGCCTTAAATAAAGGGGAAAGAGTTAATATCAGAAGGGAGACATAGCTGCAATTTCATTATTAATCTGCTTGAGGGCATTGCTTGTAAGTTCATCACTGAAAGTGGGTATGAAATCTTTAGGTGAATCCTCATTGTGTAGTCACACTTCAGTGAGCATCAGGTCTTTGAAAGTCATATTAGTGAGCCTAAAACCAAGTTTTCTGGCTCAGATGGGCAGGTTCTTAGCTGAGAAATTTGTTGTGTTTTTTATTTTTAAATAAACATATATGTATATGTATAAATACATTTACATATATATGTATAAATATATATAAATGTCTGATTATCTTAAGAATAAAAAGTGTCATTATGCTAAGGAGATGGAACTGTTGGAACAAGTCCAGAGGAGGGCCACGGAGATGATCAGGGGACTGGAGCATCTGCTGTATGAAGACAGGCTTAGAATGTTGGGGCTGTTCAGCCTGGGGAAGAGAAGGCTGCATGGAGACCTCATAGCAGCCTTCCAGTATCTGAAGGGGGCCTATAGGGATGCTGGGGAGGGACTCTTCATTAGGGACTGTAGTGACAGGACAAGGGGTAATGGGTTCAAACTTAAACAGGGGAGGTTTAGATTGGATATAAGGAAGCAATTCTTTCCTGTGAGGGTGTTGAGGCACTGGAATGGGTTGTGAGTGCTCCATCCCTGGCAGTGTTCAAGGCCAGGTTGGACAGAGCCTTGGGTGGCATGGTTTAGTGTGAGGTGTCCCTGCCTATGGCAGGGGGGTTGGAACTAGATGATCTTTAGGTCCTTTCCAACCCTAACTATTCTATGATTTTGCAATTCTGAAATTCTTCCAGTAGCCACTGGGTAAATTTTGAAACCTTTGAGTTCTTGGACTTTTGAGTATGATGGGTGTATTTTTACTGTCATCTCTCCAGAAAAATAAATCCTTTTCTCTTGTTTGAGTTAATTTAACACTTGGCACAAATCTCCATTTTCTTCATGGATAAATAAACTTGATGATTTATGCAGGATGCTTACCAATTCCCCTCCCCTTTCTTCCCTTCCCTTTTCTCCTAGAGGTTTTAAAATTCTTGAGTTTCAGGGAGGGAAATGGTTTTTTAAATGCCACAGTTGCCACATAAATCTTGTAATTTCTGCTTGGGAGAGACTGCCCAGTTCACTCAGCCCAGGCTGGTGTTGTCTCATGTTGTTTTGATTGGTTGCTATGCTTTTACTTAATCTCTTATGAAGCATTCTCAGACCCAAATATAAAACTCTTACTAGCAAAAAAGATACAGTTTCTGGGTTGCTATAAAATAGCTTGTTATGCTAGTTAGGATGGAAATCTCTGAGATAAGTAATACAGAAATTCACCCAGTATATGTACTTTTAAAAAAACAATTTTTTTTTTAAATGATGAGAATTAATATAGCTATATATGTTATTAAACTTTTGGCTACTATTTCCCTAACCTGGAGGGTATCATTATGTGACTGTTTTCAACAGGGAGACAGAGCTCAGGGGCATCGGTGGAAACATGCACAATAGGAATTATTATGCCTTCTATTTTTGTATTATAATCATTAGAATTTCATCAACATCCACAAGAAAATGAAATAAATGTGTCCATTTATTTGAAAAAACATATTAATTGAGGAAAAATATGTGCAGTATTACACAGTATTACTTTGTTTTCCTGCAGTCCCTTAGTCCATGGGTGAAACAACCACAGAATACTTGGGTTTTGATCTGCATTGCAGATTTCAGAACACTTTTTAACTTTTCATCTTGTCACAAGGGGCTTGACTGTTATGACTTATTTTACCTTAAGTCCATCATTTTCAGTTCCTTCTCTTTTCCAGTGTTGCAACAAATAGGAATATTTTGTCTTGGTTAGCTTTCCATAGTTTAAAATTAAATAAAAATAATAGCAAAAATGTTCTTACAGAATGCATGGATATTGAGGAGTAGATATTTTTATCTATGTTTTATATGTGGTGTAAAGTTAAATGATTTGCCAAGAATTCAAAGCCAATTACTGGAAGTATATTAGAACTTGAGACATTCTCACTCTGCAGCCTGCCTGCAGTACTTGGTTGATACTAAAAACATAGCAATTAAAAGGAAACAGCTGACATTTTTATGTTTCAAAAGTTTTGAATATCCCACAGTAGCCTTGCAAGCCCACACCAAACATGAGGACTTACTAACTGATTGATGTAACTGCTATTGCTTTTAGCTGGAGTTCTTATGTGTTGATATTTTCATTTAATCACCAGAAATCTTGGAGGCCCAAAGGTGAAACTCACAGTTAGAACTCCAGGGCAAAATAAGGGATTAAACTTGGGGTTTGGTAGCTGGTGTGAAGTTCCAGGGAACAGAAATAATGATTCTGGGGGAGGGAGTGCTGAGATGTGCACAATGAATAATTATTCAGTGCCTATTAGGAAACACAAGGGTGGGCAAGAGAGATCACAGCGTTAGTTCAAAGCAGGTTTGAAATTCCTGTCTCTCTGCCCTATGCTCCAGTAACTACTCTTTTCCAGTATGAAATGTGGCACTTGCATATTTTGATGTAGAGAAAACAAGGTATATACATGTTAGCATAACATTGGCAGTGGCCGCCATCTTTTATGATGTAGCAACACTTTTATGCCACACTAGCCTGCAAAAGACCTGATGGTATTTTGATGGTCTGCATTTGTATGTAGCAAGGGTAAGGTGATCAGCGTAACAAAAATGCCTGTCCTCTTTATCTGTTCCATTTATACACCTCACAATTGATATGTAAATGATACCGATGGATGCTCTGAGTTGTCTTGGTTGTTAGTGTTTATTGCATAAATATATTAGCTTAATTAAATAGTGGCCAATTTAGACAAAACTGTCTACACTGAATAAAGATATGGATAGAATAATGATGTGGGTAAGCCAACAACTACAGAAGCTTTACCTGATCATGTCTAGCCTTCACCTGATCTACAGAATTGTCTTTGAACAGTGGAAACACTTTGAACAGGTGCAAAAACCCTGACAGGAGAAAAATAAAACACAAGCTACGTGACCTGAGTTAAAGAAAGCTGTCATGTCACTCCCATCCTCAAAGACACCAAAGAGCTCTTGCAGGTTGTTATGGCACAAAGTCTAAGAGGGGCTAGCTGTGGGATTTACCTTAGAGACATATGTGGCCAAACACATATGGCCTCTCCATATGTTTGGATTTTAATCCTATGCTTTCTTTATTATTTTCAAGGCCAATTTTAACACATTTCTTGGTTTCAATTGCTATTTTTTATTTGACCTTTGGCCCATGATTGTATTACACATTGCAAATAGCAGTTCTGCATTGTAATTACTACCATTTGCCCAGCTGAGTTACCTGGTGATGAAGATGTGGCCCTCTCAGCTAATTGCTACCAAAGACTGTGTGTGGAAGCAATGATTTTCTTTCCCAGGTTGTATTATCATGATGGGTATTTTCAAGTCAGCGTTGTTTTAATTCCTTCTTCCCAGTGCTTTTCACTTTATTTTTGAAATCATGAGTAGTTGTGTCTGCTTGTAGATAGGAGTCCCTGTCCCTCAGAACTCTGCAGGTGCTGTATTACTTTAGATTGTGTGATTGTGAGATTGTGATTGCGAGATTGTGATTGCCCGTGGTGAAATAAATTTGCTGTTCCTTGCAAATGAAGAGATTTGGTTGAGCTGGTTCCTCATAGAGGAAGTAGGTAAAGAGTCAGTGCTAATTTGGAAATTTCACTGCATAGGAAGGGGCTGAGAAGGTGGAGGATGGATGGACAGACTATGTGTCTTCGCCCTCTTCTCCAGGCTTTTCCTTTACTTTGTCTCCCCTTTGTTCCTGTTCTGTCATAGACTCCTGAGATACAGGACATCCTTTATCACTCCATTCTCCTCTTTGTACCCACAGATGCTCCTCTACATAGCCTTTGTTCCAGGTATCTAGAACTCACCACCTTATTCAGCTTATGGAGCCTGCTGAATGTTAGAAAGATGGGGTGATGGACTTGAGGTACAGCAGGGTCTACAGCTGGACTTTGCTCTTAAGATAAGGGCTGAGATGGACATGCTAGAGTTTTCTTCTCCTGCTGCCATTTCTGCACAAGCTCATTGGTTTAAGACATAACGGAGAAGCAATTGCTATGGGATATTCCAACCAGGATTTTTTAAAAAAAAGATATACAGAGTGAAGACCACATAACTCTCAGGGGGATCAATAATAATCTGATGGGCTATTCATTTCAAAGCAATCATCAGGCATTGGTAGTTGGTGGAACTCCCTCCAAAGCTTACCTTTTCTGTTCTAGGACCCATTCCAGAGGAGAAATTTGCTGACTCCCAGTACCATTTAGAACAGGATGAATGTTTTCCTGCAATATTAATTTTAACTCCAAATCATACAGATTTTGACTTTAAAAATGTATTTAATTTTAAACAGTTACTGCCAGAGGAAAAAAACTACAACTGAATTTACATAAATGTAAAGGGTTTATTTTGAGAAAGTAAAATTTTTGACATTTGGAAAATCCATGTATTAAAAAAATTAAAATTAAATCCATAAATGAAACAAGCCTCCTTCAAATTAATTTCTTTAAGCTGTGACTAATCAGAAAATGGAGGGAGAGGCTTCTCTGATTAAATTCAGACATTTGCACACTTTAAAACAATTAAGATAGAACTTGCCCTCCTCTCTGGATGCCTGAAGTTAGGTGAGATTAATTCTACTCCAGTTATTTGTACAATCCGGCCTTTTCTATGCTTACATTGATTTTGGTGCTATAAAGGTATTATAAACAGTTGTCTTTTTATAGCCTTTGGCCTGCATTTTTTTGTGTTTCTGTCATAAACTGAATAATAATTATCCAGTGCAGATGCTGTTCTGAAGAACTAAAGGGTTCAATGAGGGAAAGAGGCAAATGCATTTCTAAGAATCATCATAGAATCATTTAGATTGGTAGAGACCCTTAATATCATTGACTCAAGCTTACCGTTAAGCTAACACTACTAAGTCCACCACTAAGCCATGTCCCAAAGTGCCACATCTACAAGTCTTTCAAACATCTCAAAGGATGGTGACTCCACCACTTCCCTTGGCAGCCTGTTCCCATGTTTGACAACCTTTTTGGAGAATTTTTCCAAATATTCAGTCTAAACCTCTCCTGGCACAACCTGAGACTATTTTCTTGTCCAATGGCTTGCTTATCGGTCTGTAACATTTCTTTTCCGCTGATAAGAGGTTTTGTCCTGCTTTCACAATTTGTGTACCACTGAAGATCATTCCCAGTGTTTCATAATGAAGGAATCTAATGCTGAAAAGATACCATTTTTTTTTTTACTGTCAGCACACTGTAGTGTGGTTTATGTAATTCAGAAACATTTCTTTCCTCTTGGGGTCATGAAGATAGGGGCTATTTATACTTCTGGCTTCTGAGAACTGAAATAGTTGTTGGTGCAGATAGGCTTCTTTGAGAACTTTACAAAATCCCTCTTTTATCAATAGTGAAAAGGACAATTTGAGTCACATTATAAGCATGAGGAGGGCTGGTTATGTTGCTGCAGCTGGGAGAGGAGGACGTGTGATGACTGGAGGCAAGAGAATGGCCTGTATGTAATTGAAAAAGGACAGGAAAGATGCAGCATCTGTTGCTGGCCTGTTTGGCCCTTGCTCAAAACACTTTGTCTTCCTGGAGAGGAGCAAGTCACCCAAATGTCTGTCTACCTCTGAACTAGTCACTAGGCTTTACAGACCAGTGGTACAGTCAGTGTACAGAAAAACCTCCAGAGGGATAGTTGCTATTAGAAAGGGGCAAATCAGATGATAAAATTCATTGATCCATGGAGGCATTTGTATTCCTCTGCTGGACATAAATGGAAGGCTCTGTATTGGAAACGTTAAATTTTTTTGCCTCACTCTCTTCAAATCCAAGTACAGTCAGTATACATAGATTCCCAAGCTGTTTTCTAGAATAACAGGTTTTCCTTTCTTTTAGCTGTTTCAGCCTGTTAGTAAAAGCTTTTAGGAAATCAATGAGTTCTCATTTTCTGGGGCACTTCTAATCTCATAAATGAAAAGTCAAAGTCTATGTTGTGGTTATAAATCATATTTTTATTGCTATTATTCATTTTCCTATTATGATAGTATCTAGAAGCTAAATCAGATCAGCATGTCTCTTGGGATAAATACTTGCAGGTCTCAGCATGCTCAGAAAGGAAGTTTTTTATCCTATGAACAGTAAAAGTATAGTTGCTTGTGTTCCTCCTTTCTTACCTTTATGTTTATTCTGGAAAGCATGGGCTTCAGTGAGATTTTCTACTCTTAAACAATGCTCTTAAACTGAATCAGTCCTCAGCTGATGGGCTGTTGTAACAGTAGAAGTGTGAACTATGAAAAATAAAAGAACTGTTTTCTATGTAAATGGAATCTATTCAGCAGAAAATCCCCAAACTCAGCACTTTGCAGTAGCTGGGTATTTTTTGAGTGCTGTGTATGAATCTGGCATTTTCTTCAGCAACGTCAGGGTCTTAGTACTGAGCAGCTTGACTCCTACTGGGTCCAGAAAATAGAGCAAAATGGCTTCTTTTGGTGCAGTTGTTCAGCTGGTTATCTTATTACAGTTCCTGCATTCCTGATCATAGACCACAAATTTGTGAAGTCATTAAGTGCTGTTACAGCTATTTAACTCCTAGTGCAGAAGCATACGGTTTAGGTCCAGCTGCCTCAGGTTTAGCCTGCATTTCAAGAAGACAGTTGTCACATGGTGTGTTTTACTAGGCTGGGTTGTAGCATGAGGGAGCTTTGTTTCCAAACTCTACTAATCTTAGGCTTAAAGCAAATCACAGAAAGGTCAATCTCACAGGAAAAGTGCAGAACCCACTGTAACTCAGCATTTCAGGTACTGAACACATCAAAGGTGCATTTAGGACACCTTTTCATTCTGCCTGTGCTCAGACCTGGCATGAACAGTTGTCAGCTGGGTTAAATTAAAGAGTTTGCTCTCAGAAAATTCCTATGAAAAACACTAATTCTTCTGCAATATAAATAATTATCTGCATGAGTTATTTCCTACTTCAAAGACCCTGGTAGTTCTTTTGGGGAGGACACAAGTACATATACCAGTGAAATGAAAAATTGAACTTGATCTTTTGGAGCGATGTTGGCTCTATTGTCTGGTTTCAGGGCCTATCCATCAGGAGATCCTAAATTTTATGGTGGCTACTTTCAGAGAATAAAAAGCCAAACTCATGCCTTTTGAATTTTGTGTAAGTAAACCCATGGAAGTTATTTCTAATTCATTGTTCACTTTTCTCTTAGTTGGGGCTATTGGTTGGTGAAAACACACTGTGATTAGGAACAGAATTCCTATGTAGCCATAGTAAAGATCATAATGGAAAATTGTACAAAAATGAAAGCAAAAGCAAAGCCCCAGTGGAAGTTTTGACTGAGGCTATTTTTACATGAAAGATTTTCTAGGTGTGATTTTTTATTTTCCCTACAGATGGGATTCCTGTCCCTAAGTTTAGACTTTAGTAGTGCAGACAGGTCCCAGTGAGCAAGTCAGCCCAGGTTACCTTTATAGCTAATGTTAAGAAAGAGAGACTTTTAGAAGACTATTTACCTGACCCAATTTATGTATCTTCTTTATGGTAACAGAAATCATCCCATGGAATCCATTGACTGCAATGACTAGGTCTCTCTTGACTTTTAAGGGAGCCTAGAGATTTCTCTGCCACTGACAGCTACTCTATTAAACTGAGAAAACCATCCACATCATTTGCAACTCACGGGAGAACTGGCCTGAGCCATGCCAATCAGACAATTCTTTTGTGAGCTCCTGGTTTATATTTTCTATAGATTTTTCCTAAAGCAAAGACTTTTAGGGAACATAAACCATAAAAGCTAGTACAGTTCTTCTGAAAAGGAGTGGTGTTTTCTCCTAAAAAGTACAAATTGCTTCTTCAGAATTCTCTTTTAAGTACATTACTAGTTTTTATCTGAAGATGGTAAAATGGGCTGTTCTTTCATCCCTATAATCAATTATTTCAAATTAAACTATAGCTTTCTAGGTGTGGAGAAACATTTAGTTTATTGTTTCAGTGGAGACTGTAATTTTAATGTTAAACTCACAGGACTGTACTGAAGGAATAGCCAAATAATCTTTGCTCATAATCAGAAGTGAAAAATGAATTCAGCTCACCTAGTGTTAGAGATACATAATGTAGGCATCTGCAATTAAGCCAGATGCTTCAGTCTCTTCTTATAGGCAGCTACTAGTGTTGTGGCATTTATACATGAATAACATGAATATAAATGATTTAAATGTGCACTTTATAATGAGATGTGTGTGTTTCATCCACTGGCTGTTAAGGGGAGTCCAGGTGGTTAGCTCTCAGGCAGAGACTGCTGCATATCCACATGGTCAGGGTGTTCTCACCCAGAGCTTCAAGTTGGTATTTGCAGATGGCCTACTGCAGCTCCAAGCACAGAAATACTATCATTAACTGTAATACACCAATTATATCATAACAGCCTTTAGGATAAGCTGATCAACACCTAAAATTTAAGGATCCTAACTGTTTATTTCACTCAGGAATCTGAAGATTTCAAAAGAGTCTAGGAAATAATGTAAACTCCTGCTCCAGATTTTACATGTTTGTTCTTCTCCTGTTGACATTTTCTGTCACCTGGCAAGCTAACAATCCCATGCAATTCAGACTAAATAATTAAAGTATAATTTAAATGACCCCTGGAATGTTCCCGCCTAACTCTAGCTAATCTTATATTCCAAGACAGAAGCAGAGTCACGGAGGCCAAGAAAATCTGTTTGTCCATTACCGTAGGTAGTTTTTTCTATCTGTGTTAGAGTATCTCAAAAGATCTCGGGTAAAGTGATCATAGCCAGGACTCTTTAATCAAAATTATGTCTAACTTGAGGAAAAAAAAGTATTTTCTGCCATGTGTCATAGTCTGGCTGGCTTGTATCTCACTTACATTTAAATGCATTCAAAATAACTCAGAGGAGCAATACCAGGATAATGTTAAAATCCACATCCTTCTCCAGCTGCTTGTGACAAAATTGTAGGAGGTGACTGAAGGGTGTTTGATCCTCTTTTGAACTCTCTGGGCCTGCACTCCACTCTTTATGATTTTGGTCTTTTTTATTCAACCCACATATGGTGTATTTGGGTGAACAGTATGAAACTCAGCTGAGAGGTTGTATCTTGTCATCTGGCTCATTATAGCAGATTCATCTCCCACTACTCAGAGAAGTGACTAATCACCAAGCTGGTGTCCTTCTGGAGGTGGACATCTTTCCATGAGGTTTGCTGTACTTTCTGCACGTTACCTTTTGTGGCATCGGGGAAAAGAGAAAAGAGATTTTGATTCAGGATATACCTAAGAGTTTGGTTGAGCTGTGAGTGACAAAGGTATGGGGCAAAACTGAATGAAACAGGGCTCTACAGCTGGTTTTCCCTCATCTCAAATGATTATTCTGGGATGGTCAAAGCTACTTGTCTCTTATTTTGGCACTGGAAATACTGTCCTAACAAAAGATATAACAAACTGTTCTGCTTCCACCAGAAAATTTAGCTTTAACTAAATCAATCCTTTTGATAAAAACCAAACCAAAGCAAAACAAAACAAAAAAAAGAAACAATTTGTCAGTAATTCTCAATTGGCAGTAGTCTGCGAGTACTCACAGCAGTGTAGACACAGCATGCTTCTTTCCACTGAAGAATGGAAAACCTTACATGATCTCCTCTTTCTGCAGAAGCAGCATTAATATGAGAAGGATGAGAAGGCTGACCCATCAGTGTTTCCCTCAAAAGTAAATTGAACTAGCCATGGAAATTGGTCTTGAGTTGGGGAAATAAATTGGAAATCAGGTGACAGAGGTGACAGGGGTCTGAATGCATGCTTAGTGGAAAAACGAATTGAGTTGTGCAGTGATTTTGGAGAGAAATTATGTAGTATGGGGCAGAATGGGTGATGAGAACAGACTTTGCTGTCCATGTCAAACCCATAATCTCTTGTGCAGTTGATACTCTTGTGCATAAAAGGATATCTTCTGTTTAGTGAAATTCTTACTGTGGCAACATTTTTGCTATTAAAGAAGAAGAAACAGTAAAAAGTATTTTGTCCACATGCAGATCTTTATATGAACTAGTGAACTCTCCTGTTGTGGTTGTTGCCGGTTTGCATTCAGCTAACTACAAACAGGTTTTCTTTTATAATGTTTTTAAACTCAAATGTTTCTTTTGCTGTACTGGAGAATTAGGAGAGCCCTCCAGTGGCCAAGTGAAAGAAGTCAACAATGCTGTGGCAGTGAGCCAAACAAGTCTAGAAACCAGGCAGAGAAATGTGTGCTACATATTTCAAAGGTAGTAACTTACAGTCCTGTTAGGGATGACTTATATCCTACTTACATCAGTCCTTTGATCCAGAAGAATTCCATAACACTTGACAAACTCTTTATCCCTGAATGAAATAGTTCTTCATTCATCATTTCTGTCTAGGAAGGACTATTTGCATGAAGGGGAAAATATTTTAGGGATAAACTATAGGTTTTGTATTTAATAACTTTACAGGAATTGAAAATGAAGAGAACTTCGTCCTCACTGACATTAGTTCTTAGTATTCAGACTGCAATAACTGCAGAAAAAAGTCTCTGCAAAAATAAATATTTATTCATTAAATAGCCCCCAAGGGCAAAGTTGTGATGATCAGGTGCTTGTTGTGTGCAGTATTATATAAATAAATGATGATGATTCTGATGACTTTATTAGATTGGGAAAGAGAAGAAGTGCTGAAAAATAGTATATTTTCCAGGCATCAGTCTGCAGAGTTTGACATCTACTTAGGATCACTGCCAGTTAACAACATTGTGACTGGCTACTCTGACTGAGAGGTCAGAGATTTTTTGAAAGGTTAATAAGATTTGATAAGTTCATAAATGAAGCAGCACTTGCTTAGCAATAGGAAGTTATCTTCTCTTTGCTATTGAGTGTGAGAGCATATGAATGGCAGAATGTTTAATTAGAGTGTTACATGTTTTTCCAGAACTCTTTCTTTAATACTCATTTCAGTGAGATATGCAGTTTACCAAATACAAAACAAATCAACACATCATGGGAAAAGAAATCCAGGTGTGCTGTCAAGTAGATCGGAAGTGCCACACTTACCAGAATTAATATTTTGCTGCAACTGCTATTAAAATATCTATCACAGTATCAGCTATTCTATTTTACTTAATGCAAGTTACATGTATTTTACTGAAATAAATTTATTTTAATGTTGGTGCTTATTTCAGTCTTCAACTGTTTTGCATTGAATTCTTCGGTTCTGATCCTTGGCTTTTGTAAAAATCCACTGTAACCAATGCAGATGTAACCAGTTATAGATCAAGCTCTCCTTATCTAAACACTTGATAAGAACAGAAAAACATTGGTTTTGAGGGTTTAAACTGTTTTCCAAGGTTTATTCTTACTGTGAAAGTTCTTACCAATAAGATGGATGCAGTCAGTTTACAGGTGGCTCAAAGCACATGTTTCAGAATAACAAGATTCTGTAAGCTTTATACAAGACCAATAAAGTTTAAGGGAGAACATAATATTTGAACAAATATGTATGCATTTCAGCCAAACCAGCATTTAAGCCCTAGTTCAACAAATTACCCTTATTTACCAAGTCACTCAAACTCCTGAGTTCCTGAAGTCAGTGAAATGTAAGTGTGGGTTTAAAATTAGGCAATATTTAAGCACCAGAGAGCTCTTCAGTGAAACTGACTTTGAAGAAGGAAACAGCCTTTACTGAAGAGCATGTCCTCAACAATAGACATGTTTAGGAAAAAAACCAACAAAACTAATCATAAGCCTAATGCATATTTTTCAGTATTCTACAGTGTGTCACTATAATGTGAGCAGGGCTTTTTTATTACACAAAATATTAAGCTGTGACCTGAATGATGTGAAAATATTTTTTTCTGTTGTACAGTGCACAACAAGTGACCATGGTCACCCTAACTACTGTTTTCAGAAACTGCTGTATGTCAGTATGAGTGCCTGTGCATACAGTAGAGTTCCCCAACACAATTCATAGCACACAAGGCTCAGTGAAATGGAAGTGTTTCTCTGTCTTTAGTGGAATTCTTCCCTGTCAAGCCATTTCTGCTTTGAAACCGTGCTGCACTGCATGATTTGTTGTCTTCAATTTATGCCTAACATTTATGTACTGTACCAATATCTGTCTCAAGATACATGATGTGTTGGCAGAGCTCTATCTAAAATACAAAGGTATCTAACCATCTCTTGGGCTGAATTACATCCTACTAAGCAGAATATCATAAGAATTATGACTTTGAAGAAAGCATTTGTCTCCAAATTAGATGAATCATCATTCTCTGAAAATGGCCTTTTCCTTGGAGACTGTTAGAGAGCCTAGATACCTGGCTTAGCCTAGACACCCTAGTGTTAAATGGTTTAAATTGGATGAGATGAATCCCTTTGCTATTATGGAACTCTCAAATATCCAGCCTGTGCCTATGTAGGCTCTGAGGTACCCCATGCTACAGAATCAGAAATAGTGATCCCGGTAATAAAAATGTCAAACAAAAGGTAGTGTGTCAAGATAGGGGAGAGGTTTGAAGGCATATCAGGAGGTATCCAAAATTATGTAGACAGCAAGGGTCACTGAATCCAGACACCCGCACAAACTAACGCTACAGAGATAATGTCCTTTCATCCATCTGTTCTTCGGGTCTTCCATCTCATATGGTAGCAGTTCAAAAGCACTTTGCAAATCACAAATCAGGGTGTCATCTGGTTCTTTTCCCTTGGTTATCATGGCCCTAAATAATATTGCAATAATCCATTATCATGTCTAATCATTTTAGCTTCTTTCTAGTGTGCATGGACTCTACCTCACTGTCTGTTACAGAATGATGCTCTTGAGAACTACTGTTTCACTTCTTGAAGCTGACATGACTGATCATGATTTCTTCCACTTAATTTCTAGGCATTTTCTGTGGTGGTTGCTAACTGTCCTACTGGGTAGCAGATAAATTAAAATCTATTATATTATATAGAATAAAAATCTGTTATATAGAATAGAGCCTAAGTAATAATATTGAAAGAGTTTCCCTAGTGACATCCTGATGATGGGCTTCTTCCCTTCTGTGAAAAGTTTTTGCTCAGTCTATTATCCAGTAGCTGAGAGGAGACACATACTAGAGGACCAAGTACTTAAAAGAAAATTTGCTATTGCTCCTTGCTGGGTTTGGGTGAGGCACTTGTGAGCATTTAGAGGTGCAGTGTGCACTGATATTGTACTGCTACCTGGAATTCTGATTATGTCTTCAAGATTATGTGCCCACGCATAAAAATTTTTGAAGGAGACCTGATCAGCTCTTGTAATCAATGGACATCTGAGGTTCTATTTGGTTGCTTAGCTACTGGTGTCCTAGAACATGTAAGATGCTTGACGACAAAATGCATGGCCTCCAGCAGCTGCTTCAGTAGGGGTAGGTCTTTCCTAGGTCCTGTGTTTATCTGCCAGCCTCCTGTGGCTATCTCAGATATGCTAGAGTATCTCAGATGGTGTTGGACATGTACTTTTAGACAACTGAATCAAAACTAAGATCCGCCTTGGTTATAATGGCAATTTACATGCATCATAAAATACAGATTTGGAGCAACATGAGTCTGCAAGATGGCAACTCTGCAGTGTTTAAATTTGTTATAAGTCCTGGATTTTGCATCTGGGCTGGGCAGACATGCCCAAAGGAGTACACAAGCTACTAGCCTAGGTTCTGAAAGCCAGAATGCTGATGCCTCTCAAAAATACCCAATTAAGTACAAGTTGGATGATTTAAAACTATGAGTTGCAATACTGTAGCTACAGTGCTGTATGCTGGGCAATGAAGGCAAGACCCATAACCCGAAGAATTCATTCTCTTACTCCATATGTTAATGCTGCTTAGGGTGCCCTTGTAATTAGACCGTGGCAATTTGGAAAAGGTTGGTTTTGTTGGTGGGCTAAATCATTCTCTGAAGCATCTGATTTTGGTCACTGTCAGAGATGGGATGCTGGACAATTATGACCATATGTTATTTCTGTCCTGTTCTCTGCTTTCTGAGCTATATGCCAAAGTCTGTTATCATGCAGAGTGTCTGTGTGTTTTCAGAGGAAATGGGGGACTGGCTTCTGAAGATCTTGTTGCCCTCTACCTTTTCTTTCTGTGCTTCCTCCCACCCTAAGGCCACATGGGATGACTGCTCAGATTTTCCCAGCGCTCACTGAAAGTCGGTACAATTAAGCAGAGAGAGAGGCAGGGACAGCAAGTGTTTTGACTGGTGTGTCCTGAAGTAAGATGCAATAAATCTTGTTACTTGATGTGTTATAAAGAGGAAAGCAGTTCAATACCCTGATTCTATACATCTTATTTGTCAGTGGTCCAGTTGAACAGAAAGAAAGTGGGACGAATGAGACACACCATCACAATCATCATTTGTTAAGATGTGACCTAACCTCCATTATTTTTTCTACATTTGTTTACGCTGTAAACAGAGGACTGGGCCATTGCCAGGCATAAATAAATGTATAAAATATGTCCTTTGTTTTCTTGTATGTCTGTGAAGCACTGACCCTGAATTTGACCGTGTATAAAGCCAGAGTTGTTCTGGAATGAGTGTTTCTGTGCTCTGACATGGTAGAGGGTGTTCTGCACATTCACCCAAAACACCTCACTTTAAAAAAAGATAACATTGGCAGATTTTGAGTATGTCAAGGTTGGTTCTTTTGTGTGTTTTAATGTTTCCTTGCAATGTCTCATCATTTGTGTCATGTGACATGATTCATTTGTACAGGTTTTGTAGCTGTAGAGAAAGACAAATGTATTAGTGTGCTGAAAGAAATATATGAATGTGTAACTACAAGCCATTTATTATTTATGCTATTGCATCTTTTTACACCCACAGTAAATATTTTTTAACATCAATGAAGCTGCAAAGATTTATCATCACAGACCTGCATTTTTTAATTTTATCTTTGCTCACTACAGACATACTTCACTTCTAGTAATAAAGGATGTCTCCTCTTTCTAACAAATGAGTCAATTGTGTGAAACAAATATCTGTTTTATCTATGTCTGAGATTCCTCTCCACATACAGCAGTTTGCAACTCTGTGTAAATCTCTAGCACATGCACTAAGGATCAGATTTTGGTTAGAAGTACAGTGCTCAGTTTGAGAAGTGGTTTTCTTTAGTTTACTCATATATCAAAGTATAATTCATTGTGAGAAGCTGTGGTGTGTGTGGCAGAGAAGATAGCCATATAGACATTCTGATGGCAGTTAAGAGGTCTACTGTCGATCATTATGTTGTCATCCATCTCTTACTGCTTGACTTGTCTTGTTCCATATGGTATGAGGCTGTCCTATTCCCACTCTGAAAAATTGTGTTTATATTCATTGCCAGCATATCTGGAATAAGAAGGAAAGAGAAATATTTTACCAGGTAATGGTCATGCTGTCACTGTATTTGCAAGTGTAGTCAGATCAGTTTTACAGTGTATGTTGGGAAGGAAGGCCTTCAGGTTTCTAGTTCAGAAACCACTCTGCTAAATTGGCACCTTCCTGAAAATATACGGTCTTGCGTTATTTACCTAGTAGAATAGTCCCACTAACTTTAAAGTCAGATGCTGAAAGGTCATTGCAATAATTAAGGATTACTGGGATACATATTTTCAAACAGAAAAAGGAGATGAGAAAAAACTTATTGTGCCATTTGAAACTCTCCTGCCTCATACTTAAAGATAAAATGCAGAGATAGATGCTAAATCCAAATGAGAGCAGCTAGGCTGTATGAACAATTACTTGATGACTCTGTATTTCTGTCATCAAGCTTAAATGTGCCTCTTGATTGTCTTGTAGGGATTTAAAGATGTCATGTCTGCAAATAAGAAAAATGTTTCTTTCTCCTCTTCCTTCTCCTTCATCTTTCTCTCTGCATGTTTCCATCAAAACCAGGGCAGATAATCTTTTCTTTGAGATTAATCTGAGTCCTTCCCTCATAGAATCATAGAATAGTTAGGGTTGGAAAGGACCTTAAGATCATCTAGTTCCAATCCCCCTGCCATGGGCAGGGACACCTCACACTAAACCATTCCACCCAAGACTCTGTCCAAGCTGGCCTTGAACATTGCCAGGGATGGAGCATTCACAACTTCCCTAGGCAACCCATTCCAGTGCCTCACTGCCCTTAAAGTAAAGGACTTCTTCATTATATCTAATTTAAACTTTCCCTGTTTAAGGCTTAACCTGTTACCCCTTGTCCTATCACTATAGTCCCTCCCCAGCATCCTTATAGGCCCCCTCACTGAGGATGTGATAAACATCACAAAGTGTTCATGGCATTTCACATCAACCACCATCAACTCCATCAGGACCGGACAGAAGTGATGTTTAACTACATGGCGTTGTGCTTGGCCTGCAGACCATAGCACACTTCTGAATCCGTTATTTGGGGATGTAGCCAGCTTGCATATCTCACACTCCAGACAGGTCCATGACTGTGTTAACAGATCAGTTTATAAAATCAGATGATGAGTATGGATGTGGACCTACTTGGATTAAGAGGAAGAGATGTAAAGAGACCATGACTCCATGTGATACTTTCAAATTGGTAAGGTAAATTCCTGAAAGCCAGCAAAACTGAAGTAAATAAATTATTAGTGTAACCAGGATGTATGATGAATGATGTGCATTTCTTGTCCTCAACTTTGTGTTTCATAACAGAAGAGATGGCTGACTACCGTGCCTAGAAAGTGTGAACTCTTCACACTAATGGATAGGGAACCTGGGTGATGAAACAGTCACTGCAGTGAGAAAAGAAGGCTGAATGTGGTACAGTGGGCTTTTGTTTCTGAGGAAGGGAAATAAGAAGAGAAGAGGTGCTCAGTGTTTTGGGGTTTGTTTTCTTTTTCCTCTTTTTTTTTTTTT
>NDXB01000643.1:0-27838 GCA_002631895.1 Agapornis roseicollis | reverse complement strand
GGGAAAAATTAAAGTTAACAGGAGAAATATGTGTGGAGAGATTTCCATGTGGTTCTTCTACTTTCTCACATCTACTGCTGCTCTGCTGATGACACAACTCACAAGTTATTAAAACTTCAACATTATTCAGAACCATCTTTCCCTACACAATCCAAACAATTTTCATTTCTCACACCTGTTCTCAGAAGCACTTTCAGTCCTCAGGAACAGCGAAAGAATAAAATATACCTACAATGCATATTATGTTTAGTATGTGGCAATGACAGCTGATCTTTAATTCTGTACATAAATGTCACAGCAGATCAATTGCTGAGTATTTTTGTCTCTCTGAAGTACTTGGAGACTCTTTTTCCATTTCCAAAAGCCTGCATATACTGTATGAACACAGAGGAGAAAGGATTCTGCCATTTGAAAAATGGGCTATGTATCAAGGGTGTGAAAAAACATCCACAAGATGCACACTGTGCCATCAGGACTATAGCAGCAGCTGCTCTCTTGCCATTTTCTCACTCCAGGGAACAGGTTAGGAGCACAGTTTGTGGCTTGTCCATGCCTTTGGGTGAGGAATGCCTTGCTGTGCAGGAGCCCTTGCATCATGAACTGGGCAAGGTAAAATGATAATCCAGTGATCATGCACATCCAAGGTAAGCAGCACAGTTAGAAAAGGAGGAGCTATGTGTAATTTGCCTCTCCCAAGATTCAGCCAGGAGGGCCTATTCCTAAATCCGGCTAAGCCACTGCAGCTTTCCCTTCTGTATGCCTGATTAAGTATCCTGGACGTCTATGTATCTAGCACCTTGCTCTGGAGAAAATCCCTTGGGGATGCTAGCTTTTACCATCCATCTGAAGTCCTCCAGGAGGTACACAGAGATTAAACCTTCCTTCCCACAACTTTCTCTTGACTGAACTAAACATAATTTCATTTCCTGAGAGGTGCCAGTTCTCTCCATTAGACCGAGTGCCAGAACTTGCCCGGTTAATTAACAGCTCTTTGCTTTGAAAAGATAAAGGTCTCTCTTACGCAAACACATACACACGCACATGCACACAGTTTTGTTAGCCAGAGCCCTGCTCAGTGGCCACTTAGGCTCATCTATTTGAGGCTGTCATTGCTCCTCATGCTTCCTGGCTGTGTGGTCCTGCTAGCTTCCCTGTGAAGAGGCAGTTCAGAGTGTGGATTGGCTTGAAAAATGATCTCTCTTTTCCAGGTCTGCTTTTGGCTGAGTCAGCTTGCCCACGCTACTGCAGCAGAAGGGGAACTGTTACCTGGCAAAGTGGCAGAGCATGGAGTGGGGCATGTGATAACTTATCTGTCTCAACATGTGAGTTGTCATTTTTCACTCCACTGCACCTTAGATTTTATGTTAGTGTGTACAGGAACAAAGATTTTGTATCTAAGCTGCCAGGTAGGTTAGATGCTTGTAACTCATTATTACCTCTCAAATTCTGACACAATATAACAGTAACCAGACACTTTGGGGTGACACAGCAGGACTGGGATATTGACCCTCCACTCCCAGTATTTTTCTTTATAGCCCTCTGTGAGAGTTGGAAACAGCCCCTTTCCTACTGCAGGGTAGGCAAAGCTGAGTGTGAAGCACAAGTCTCCAGTAAATTTTTGTTAACACAGTGCTTATGGTAGTTTGTTTCTATGTGGGTTGTTTGGTTGTTTTTTTTCCTGTGGAAAATGTAGTTTCTACAAACCAAATGGAGTAGAACCATGCTTTCAAAGATATTTTTTTTTCTATCAGGAATACTGAATTGATATCCTTTTGGACATTGTGCATGATGAATTGAAAATATTTCAGTTTATTGAATGATAAAAAAATATTTAATCTTGACAAAACATGATTATTTTAGTTGTAAATCTCACAGTGAGGTATTTTTCTGATACCTTAGAAACTTGCTAAAACATTGAAATAGTGAAGGAAGTGAGGTTGGAAGGGACCCATCAAAGTCTCTGGTCAGAGTCTTCAGAGGCAGGGTCCAAGCTAGAGTGGGTTGCTTGAGGTAACTTTCAGTTGAGTGCTTAACAATCTCTCTGGGCAACCTGTGCTAGTCAGTAAAATGTTTTCATTTATATTATGTTGAATTTCATGTGTGCGAGTCTGTGCCAATTGTGTCTTGTGCTATTGCTGGGCACTACTCTTCTCCCTCTTGTTTACTCCCTCTGGTCCGCCCCTGTCCCCTCTTTAGGTATTTATACACAAATCAGATATCAAAACACTGAAATTTCATATGGGAACAATATTGTTGTTTTCATTTAGATTTCTGTTAAATATAAGACTGAGGATAGGAAGACGGAGGAGACAGAGGATGAAAACAGAATTTTCTGGAGATGAACTAGCTTACACAAAATAGCTCCAATTCTGAACTCTTTCTTAGGTATGGTATGATACATGCCAGACCACATCACATCAAAATCCTTTATGTTCAGTAACATTTCTGTTTCTTCCCTACTGAGACAGATAGATTTCAGCAAAAGCCATTACTGTTTTTATTAGGCCCATCTGAATAGCATTGTAAAGGACACTTGGGGCTGCCTTTTAATTTATGACTCAGACTGGGCTGTAAATTTATGCGGACAAAAGTGTCTCCCTCCTTAACTCTAAGAATTAAATATCACCAGCACATTGCTGCAGAGATTCTGCAATGCACTACTCATTCCTTGAATGCAGTTGCAAGCTGTGGAGCAGCCTCTTGTTTGCTTAGCTTTGAATTGCAGCTGCCTATGGCCTAAAGGGCAAGATTATTTAAATGTTAATAATTTTTTCCTGAAAATTTAAAGTGGCTAGTACCCAGCATGTAATTTCTTCTTTTCTGCATCAGTGAATTTCACCTGAGTCCTTGTTGGAGAGGAACTGTCATAGGAGATGTGCCTCTACCTAGAACATAGATAGGTGTAATGAAGGAAAGTTTAAGTCTGGATTGTCTAAGAAAGCTGTGATGGAGAGGAAGCTTATGACTGAAACTCTGATTTTGCTTCAGTGATTTCCCTCAGCGGTTGATGCAACACCCTCCTGATCATTTGCTGAGAGCAGTGGGAAAAATATTGGGGCACTTTGGTATTGTGTTCCCAGATGTCTTCCCAAAATTAAGGCATTCTCTTACTTGTGTAATCCACCAACTAAATGTCTTCAGGCATCCTCCTTCACCTTTTTCAGTCTGAGAAAAGCCAAAATGCAAATCTCTCTCCAAGGCTGGTTAGCTACAGGAAAAGTGAAACATCCCATGGAGTAGAAGCAGACATAAGTTAGTTCTGTAGCATCTGACTGCAGTGACACTGAGGACTCCTGTGTAAGGCCGCTGCTTTGGACAGAGAACTTCCCCATAAAATTTTCTCCTCCTTTCAGGCCCTGTGCTTCCTACAGCCACCCACACTGGGTGAGGAGAAGGCAGGGCAAATAGCCATGCACAATATAGAGTTATGCATAATGCACATGTACCTGCCTCATTCAGCATGTCCTCCATTCCTCACACAGTAGGGCTGTGGTGATTGTCTTGCTGATGGGTTTTGTTTTGACCCTATAGAGTATGCTGAATTTGCCACTTTTATGTATTTGAAACTGCAGTTATGTCTTCCATACAAACAATCTCTGCCTCATAAAGCATTGAATTTAACAGTACCATTCAGTGTCCTGAGGAAGGAATCTGAAATCTGAACAGGCTGTTCATCCCATATAATTTGTTTCTTGGCAAGACTGTGACAGTAAGTTTGAATTTCTGTTAACCTTGTTATTCTTATTAGATTGGTTTATAGGAGGTTACAGTCTTCAGGGCTGTCACTTCAGTGCTTAACTGACAAGACTTTGTTTTCCACATCACAAGAGCAAAGGAAAAGAAGAGAAGCAATGCTGAAGAAACTACCCCACAGAGGTGACCAAGGGACAGCTGAGATGAAGAGATTTGTCTTTCAAACACAACTATTCAGGTTACTATCATTTGCTCCTTTAAAATGCCTCTATTTTGTGAATGTATGCTAAAAAAACTGAATGATGGGCAGAATGATTCAGTGGCTCAGGCAAAGCTGGCAGCTTTCCATATGCTATGGTATTTGTAAATATCTATATTGATGAGGGAAATGTAAATAATATTGCCTGATACTGTGCTAGCTTTGTAAAGTGCTGTTACTGGTAATTAAAGAAATGCATACATGTGAAGGATCTTAAACCCATCTTAAAATTAAGCTTGAAATCTGCAGCAGAATGATATCATGTTGGATTGGTGCTATTCATAAGAGGTGCTTACCCACTAACTTCCAGTCCACAGAATTTCCCCAGCACATTAAAAGTATCTTTTGTGCTGAGGAAATTACCACATAGATAAATGATCACAGAAAGTGATTTTCTCTTCATTTGTGGTATATTCTGCCACAGAAAAACAATTAAAGCTGTGTTTCAAATAAAATGCAGGAGTTGACCACTGTGGATTGATTTCTATTACCAATTTTAATCATCATTTAAACCATCAAACAGGAAACTTAGTTTTAAATAATCAGTTTTAATCTCAGTTTGCATTTTTACTTATTAGTCACCTTCCTAAAAGAATATTGGATCTTCCTGAGTAGTAACCACAGGAGCGTGCTGATTTCACCTAAATAGAAACTGTATGTTAAATAAGGTGCATATTTTATTGGGGTGAATTTATCATATGCATTTAGCCAGTGTATACCCTGATATGCCTTTGGTCAGATTATGATTAGAAAGCAATTTGGAAAAATGGTGAAAGATAAATTTATTACTTATCCTATTATGATTATGCTCTTATTTGTGTCTCTTGTCAAGATGTAGTTGAATAGAATTTGCAACTTAATTTAAAGCACAAACCAAACATTATAAAGTTGTTTGTTTTAGTTAAATTAAACCACTTTAAATAGCTGGTTACTTAGGGAAAATGTTCATTTATTGAAATGGATTTTAAAACTAATTGATTCATTAAACAAGGGAAGTATCGTCCATAGTTAACAAATTGTACTAATAGTTTCTGATCATCATGTCTGTCATGATTTTAGAACTACCAGATCTCATCCTGTTACACCTCATTTATGTTTATGGATTGGAAGGGGATAATAAGCTATCCAGTTCTTCGGAAGCCAAAAAATTTCTCAGCTATGAATAAATTAGTTACTGACTTTAAGTAACTAAACAGACAGAAATGAAGAAAATACCCCTGCAGTTTCAGGGGAGGCTGTAGCTTTTTAACTACTTGAGTACATTCATAGATTAAGCTCTAGAACTCCAGGACTCCTGAGTTACCCGGTACAGGGATTTGCCTTCAGCAGTTGACATGTACTTTGGGGATATTAATGTTTATTTAATACAAATAATTTAATGAATTACAATAAATGCAGGTATGCATGTGAGTTGCCACTATTTAAGTTTTAATTTTATAAATGTTTGCTAATAAAAGTATCTGAAATTTAAATTGTTAATCTAATTTGAATGTAGGCTTCCATTCTGGAATACTCCTACTTTACAAAGTCATGCAAAAAGACAGAAACTGCTGCCCGTTGACCAGTAGCTGTATCGACTACTACAAAGAACAAAATCCACCTTGTACCTAGACTGAAGCTGAACTATGAGACCTACCTTAAGTGAAATAACCTTAACAATCAACTCATGCTTCTAAAGTATGAGTCACCACTAGACTAATATAGGAAAAAATATTATTAAATCCACTTGATTTAAGAGTGTCAGTATGACAGGGAGATGCAAAAGCAGCCTGCTGATTCATCCTGACAGTCAGGTCAGGCAGACTGGCTCATCAACTCAGAAGTATAAAATACCGAGTGTTTCTTTGAAGGCAAGAGAGAGAAGAAGGGACAGCAGAGATCCTGCAGGCAGAAACTATAAGAACAGTTGGTTCAGGAAGACTAAAGTTTATGTTTATGAGCACATTTCTACCTGCAGCCTTTTCCCTTATTGGAAATAAGAAGAAAGTTTACATCCAAACTCTGTGGGAGAGACAGATATGTAGATGGGTCCAAGTGGTGATCACAGCTGGAAAGCAGGGCCAATGCATGCTTTGCCTGGCTGCAGCTTGGGGTTCCTACTGTCCTCTGCTGCTGCCAGAAATCTATCCCAGGGCTATGTGTGCTTGTGAGTCCTCCAAAAGTACAGTGGAGCTAAGGGCTGCACATCCACAGCCCTGTAGCAGTATAAGAAGTGATGATGTTACAAGTATTGCCCAGGACTATTGTTATAGTCACTAATGCTGATAGCTAGCCATGCACATATTGCAGGCTGAGTTCTGGCTCTTCCAGATATGCTAGCTTTAAGGCACGTCAATATGAAATGGCAAAAGAATCAAAGTGTTCCTATTCTCTCTCCCTACTAAAAACAGTGTTATGTTTTCATTTATAAAGTAATAAGTTTTTGAGAAAAAGTCCTGAAAAACAGTGTACAGGTTTTCTATTTTGAACCAGACACATTAATTTCCAAAAACAACTGGGTCTCTTTCAACAGTGTTCCACAGGTAAAGAAAAAGCTGTGCACAAAAGCAAAGCACAATAAGGAATTAATTAACTGCTTACCACCAGCAGACAGGGTTTCAGCCATCTCCAGGAAAGTAGGGCTCAATCATACATAGCAGTTACTTGGGCAGGCAAATGCTGTAACTCCAAACATCCCCCTTTCCTACTTCTTCCCTATATCATCAACGCTGTTTTCAGCACAAATCCAAAACATAGCCCATACCAGCTACTGTAAAGAAAATTAACTCTATCCCAACCAAAACAAGCACACATAGATAAGAGGCAGCTGCAAACGGTGGGGCCTCTTCTCCAGGCTGGGAAAGCATAAGTCTGTCTGAAGCACAGAGGCACTTGATGCCGTGTCTGTGGTACTTTTCTTCATATTATTTTTACAAATAGTTTGTTCTTTGGAGGAACTTTTAAGGCCCTGAACTGAGCTTTCCCTTAGTTAGGAAATATTTAGGGGCTTTTAACACTTTGTGTCTGAGACATTAATGGAGAAAGAAAGCAAATGTATCTTGAAAGGATGACATTATTTCTTAAATTTAAGTCCTGGAGTTTCATTGCTGTGCTGTTAAGGGCAACTGGGCCTCAAATATTGCAGCTCTGGGTGCTGCAATAGGTACCTCCCTGTACCTGGGGAGAGAAAGGGAAAGGTGAGAAGCTGCACCCTGGAGACATAGCACAGCAAACAAAGATAGCCAAGTTACAGCCCTAGGCTCCTTCAGTTTTTGCAGTCAGGTTTGATACTGATCAGGCATGGGGTAAATGGATAAATAAAATAAAGCTGTGTATGCCTGATCACATATTTTTCAAGGAAATACACCCTGTTTCCATTACTCATTTAGAAGGCTGTGAAGTCCAGAATTGTTCTGGGGAGCTTCTTTGTTGCTTTTGGAAACAAAAATGGGATAAAAGGTATTTTGAAGTATGTGTTCAGAGGTAAGAGCATTTCAGACCACAGAAGTGTTGTTGCCTAGTATATAGCCGTGTTCACATCCATGCAGGTAGCAAAAGAGTGATATGAGACTATCAATGATCTTGTTTCCAGATTTCCATTCTTAGCTCAATCTTGCAGCTTTGGAGCTGTCTGGGAAGATTAACAAGGGCCAAAGTATTGATGGATTGCATCTGACTCACTGCAAAGGAGATTACTTATAGTCCTTTCTTACAGTAGTGATCTTACAAGATACTGCAGGGTCCAAGGAAGCAACAGGAAGCCTGACATCCTATTGAGAAAAATCTCACAACTACTCAGTGTATCAAGGTGTTGCAATGTTGGAGCACTGGGGCAAAGGAGCAAGAGTTGACTTGTAAAATCATTCTGGCACTTTATTCAATAAAGCATCTGGGGGAAAAAATAAAAAGAAGGAAACTAAGTCTAACAGAAAAAAAGAAGCATGAGAGGCCTGGAAGAAGATCAAGAATCAAGACAAGGGAGGGGAGTGAGCTGGAAGGAGGAGATTGGATCTTCTGGTAAGTCAATACCAATTAAGCATGTGTTTTGGTAATGACAGCTGAATTCATATAGGTGACCAGCAGGTCAAAGGATGTGATCCTGCCCCTCTACTCTGCTCTCGTGAGACCTCACTTGGAGTATTGTGTGCAGTTCTNAATGACAGCTGAATTCATATAGGTGACCAGCAGGTCAAAGGATGTGATCCTGCCCCTCTACTCTGCTCTCGTGAGACCTCACTTGGAGTATTGTGTGCAGTTCTGATGTCCTCAACATAAAAAGGACATGGAACTGTTGGAACAAGTCCAGAGGAGGGCCATGGGGATGATCAGGGGACTGGAGCATCTCCTGTATGAAGACAGGCTGGGAAAGTTGGGGCTGTTCAGCCTGGGGAAGAGAAGGCTGCATGGAGACCTCATAGCAGCCTTCCAGTTTCTGAAGGGGGCCTATGGGGATGGTGGGGAGGGACTGTTCATTAGGGACTGCAGTGACAGGACAAGGGGTAACTGGTTCAATCTTAAACAAGGGAGGTTTAGATTGGATATAAGGAAGAAATTCTTTCCTGTTAGGGTGGTGAGATGCTGGAATGGGTTGTCCAGGGAAGTTGTGAGTGCTCCATCCCTGGCAGTGTTCAAGGCCAGGTTGGACAGAGACTTGTGTGACGTGGTTTAGTGTGAGGTGTCCCTGCTTGTGGCAGGGGGGCTGGAACTAGATGGTCTTAAGGTCCTTTCCAGTGCTAACTGTTCTATGTTTCTATGATTCTACGTCTCGCTGCTAGTACACCTTGCTTGACAAGGCCTGTATTTTTATGTAATTTAAAAACAACTGGATATTTATTTGAATTGACACACAACCATGTAGGGCATGCAGTATTATTCATTCTGTTTTGCATGGAAAATGGTTGCTTTGCAATCATGAAATGACTATTAAATCATTTGGATATTTTTTGTTAAATTTCCACAATTTCTTCATTATTTTGTCTGAGCCATGCAAATTATTTTTAAATATTGTTTCTCTTTTACATCAATTGTTTGATATTCTTATGTGCTAAAAAGTCAAGTTTAATCTAACCCAGAGATCATTCATTATATGTTTATGAAATAAAATGCACAATAGTAAATGATGATTTATGACAAAATATTAAAATAACATAGGTTTTTAGCATAGCTACTTATGATGAAGACTAGTGTCAAAAAATATTCTCAAACCTAGTCATGCATATTTAGTATTTGAGTCTCAGAAGGCTGGAAAGGACATTTACAATAAGACATTGGATAGACGAAACACTTGTTAGATCAAATATACATACCAGACTGAGGATGAATAAATTATGCTGAATATACCACGCACCATGTGGACAGAAGTTTTACACATGAAGAACCTGTTCATGAGAAACTTGTTGGACCTCCCCTGTCTGAAGGGATTGATTCAGGTGTAGATACTGCCAAAATTGTAGCAGAATGAACAAAATCCAGGGTAAAGTAGTAAATTAATATAACAACAGACAAAAGAAAATTTCAAGATTATAATGAATTTGAAAAGGTGCTGTGCATGATGCCGGTCTCTTGGGATAACAACTGGTCTCCACAGCAGTTCTTCTGATACCTGAATTGGCAAAGTAACTTCATTTCTCCACTGCACACACTGCAAGTAGAAGTGAAGAAAAAGGAGGTCATCTGTTGAATCCTGGCACCACTCCTCTGAATTGCACCTTTTGTCTTGTGGGAGTTGTGCCTGTGTAGCACAACTGCTGGGGAATACAACTGGTTTCACATCCCTCCCTGGGAGCAAACCTTTGTTGGCTTAGGACATTGTTTTTTGTCATCCCAGCAGGTTGGGCAGAAATAAGGCATTAATCCCAAATGCCCTACTCAGACTTGAAGGCAGCTAATATTCTAAAATATAAGCCATTACTATTCTCATGAGTTCTCATTCAAGAAAATGGACTGCTATTCCTGAATTAGAACCAGCGTCAGAAGCTCTAGTGATTTACACTTCTGTCAGGTCTCTCGCTGGATGTACTGTTCATAGACCATAGCATTACCCTGTTTACACCTTTCAGGCCAAACACTGAATTTTTAGAATAAAGCTTCTATTGACTACCAGGTAGATTCTGGCTGATACTGACAGTATGAGCTGGGCCCTAACTGCTCCTGCAGAACACCACAGAAGAGCACATCCATACGACCTAATCTATAGATCATTTTTTCATCACTTACAGCTGTGGCTGAAGTACAGTATATCAGTGGCTTAAGGTCAACAGTGTCCAATGTTTCTGCCAAGGGTTGACCTTACATGATATATGTGAAATTGCAAAGTGAGTATGGGTGGGGATTATAAATTTACTTGCACTGATCTCAAACAAACTGAAAAAAAGCAGGACTGTCCCTGTTTCCTTATTGACAGTAACACCTCCTCAGGTTTAGGATTGGCAAGGAGAAGACTATGGCTCTCATGGGCTATGAAATCAGGAGAATCATAGGCAGTATGAAATTACTAGAATGCACACAGGGAACTCAAAAGTGTCTTATTGTTGATCTCAAAACAAGAGTGTGCAGGGAATAAGATGTGTTGGGATGGAGTGAGACTGGGCTTAGAGGCTGAGAATCACTGAAGCGAAACTTGCAGAAAAGCAGCACTCTGCTGCTGATTATCCTGCCCCCTTCCCCCCTCCCCCCCCCCAAGCTCTTCAGCATTCATCAAAGAAAGGAAAAATGTCTTCTTTAATGTATGAGGTGACACCATTGTTAAAGAAGCAGACATCTTTCTGCTAGAGAAAGCAAAAATTAAAGCGGATGCTTATCTTCTCTAATATCCCCAAAGGTACTGTTTTAGAAATGATAGGAAAAGTTCAAATCTGCATAGTCACTTTCTTGCATTCAGACTTTTCCTCGTCAAGTGTGTCATAGATGGAAAGGTTAAGATGATCTTTACTCCAGTGCTCAGATGTAAAATATGAGTTGTGCTGGTCACCATAGTGGTTGGATAAAATAGACAAGTTAGATCAACATCTACTTGGTCTGTATTGTGGGACATGGTTAAAGAGTAAAACAACACAGGTACATAATGTAGACATGGGCTTAAAGCAGTAAAAATGCCTCTGTCATTCTCCCCGTTAAGACCTGCCACCTTCTGTGATTCTTCTTCATGTCCCACTAACCCCCACGTCCATATCCATCATGACAAGGAGTTCTCTGTGGAGAGCACTGGCTGCCTACTGCCTCATTGAAAACAAGTCAGGCTAACAGAAAAGTCAAGACTTATCACTCTGCAAGGAGATGGACACTATCTAAGAAACTAGCTTATGCAAAGGGCATATCCTACAGGTGTCTTTCCTCTCATCATTAATATCACCAGACCGGATTGACAACAGCTCAAGGCAAGTGTAATTTGAAGACAAACAATGCATCTGCCGCAAAGCACATTAGTTAATAAAGCTTTTGTTACACCTTGATTCATTGTCTAGTTTGGAGTCAAGACTAGTTATTAAACATTTCAGAAAGATAAAGGATTGCTATGACAACAAAGTATGAATAATTCATCTGAAGGGGAGAGGGGACATGCAATAATAGAACAATTGCTAAAATTCTTCTTAACGGATTTGCATGCATCAAAAGCAATATTAAAAAGGAAGAGTTTCAATCTATGCTATCTCGCTGACTGCATCTTAAAAACATCTGTCATTATTGGCGGCTTGCACAATACAAGTTAGAGTACAGAATCTGCAGCTTCTTACTTCTTATAAATAGAGAGCAGGAGCACAAGAAAACAATCAGGAAACCTCTCTGACCGTCGATGTTTGGGGTGGCTGGACTAGCTTAAAATTTTGTATTTTTTTTTCTGTCATAAATGTTGAGCCATGGAAGCCAATAACATGACCTCCAATACAATAAAATACATTCTAAGTAAGAACATTCTAGTCCCTTCCAGAGGAATTTAAGAGAAGTGGGGAAAAAAATAAATTTGAATTAAAGAATGAAAATAGGCTCATCAGCTTCCTTGCTTTTTTTTATGTATCATGTCAATCTCTCACCAATAAGGCTTTTGCTGCCTTTTTGTTTTGTTTTGTTTGATTTTGCTTCTCTTTAATACCCAGCATGGGCATTTTTGAGAAAGCACAACAAATCTTACTAAACATATTTATTTTTTAAAAAGCTGGTATATCTTTTCTTTCAAATAAAGATAGCAATCCACAAAGGAATTAAATACTGATCCCAACAAAAGCCAGCCTTTATTAATCTACAAAAGCAAACAGCCTAGACAGCAGAAATGGAAGCTTTTCTGGCCTGCTTTTCTCTCTCTGGACCTGGAGAAGCAGCTATTTTAGAGACTCTTCTGGTACCACTGAGAGGTGTGTAACCTGGTTTTACTGTGTATTCACACATAAGGCAACCTGGATGAGATCAAAATGGTATAAAAACCAGTCTGAGTGTAAAAGGAAGGGAAGATCATCTGCTGCTTTAAACACAGCAGTATATGAAGAATATAGCAAAGAAAAAATGTAAAGTCACCCCCCCGAAACTCTAATCCTTCTCTATGTCTCTAAATAAATAGATTAAAATATAGCAGTCTAAATGAGAGACTTTAAGATTGCATGTGTATTACGTAAAGTGGATTTGTGATAATACAAATGGGTGATTAGTTTAATGAAGTTTGATATCTGATAATGTTTTGAGAAAATTAATTAAGGCAGCCATTCTCCTGCAGCATAAAATTCAGTTAATGTGGCTGCATTGCTGTGTTGCTATACTCAATAATGTACTCAGGATTGTCAAGCACACACTGTGAATTAAGCACACACTTCTAGCAGCTAACTGATAAGAAAGAAGGTCAGAACTCCTTTATCTGCTAAATAATCCAGGAACTGAAATAGATCTACACAATGGGCCTGAAAAATCAACTTTGTAGAAAGACTTTAAGCTCATATTCATGATTCCTGATAGATCACTTTCTTTTTATTTTTCACAGTGTGAACTTTCATAGACACTAATGTGATTCACTCCAAAGAAGCTCTCAGATCCAAAAGACTAATTTTAAGAGTCAGATGAGAGCTTACTGTCACAGTGGATTCCAAAAGTAAGTTATACTTAGCCCACCTCATCATGGTTTTTATGTGCTTTGCATTTACTACATTTTGCCTTCAGTCTTTTCCCCTTGTATTTTTAAACAAGTTTAAAAAATCCTTCTCCTTTAACTTTTCCAAATCTTAATTGCTTCTTGCCTTCCCTTCTTTCTTGCACAATGGATTTCATACGCTCTCTAATGATGGATTAGTCTGAGGAAGTAAGGTTTCACTGAGAAAATAAGAGAAGAAAAGCTAATTGGTCCTTTCCATTTACAAGGCAAGCCTGCATAAGATCAGGAGTCAGCTGATACTGGAGTGTGTGCCTGCACCTGCAGTTGCAGCAGGGATGTGAAGCAAAGTACATCACACTGCAGTGTGGAAGCATAACAGGGTTACCTGGTCAAAGAAGTTAGCTCCAGTTGGATGTGGCGTTCATGATACTTCATTTGTGATATGAGACTTGTCCATATAACAAGATCAATGTCTGAGATTCAATTTTTTCACTCTTTTGTGGGATCTCAGAAAAAGGTAAGATGTTATTACAGAAAGTAAATATGGTTTTGCAGCAGTTAATGCAAGACAGAAGTCCCATCTGTGCAAGGACTGAGTCACTGCATGGTTCAGTCCCCCAAGGATGGAATTGTAAATACAATTAGACCATCCCTGTGCTTCAACAGTTGAACTTGGCTAGGTAGATTTTACAGGTACTAGCAGAAATGTGAAATTAGATCTCTTCCTTTCTTTGTTTTACCTGTGTATTCTCAATAAGGGATGTGCTGCCTGGCCCAGGTACAATTATCTTCCTGAGTGTAGTATTCCTGAATCACCAGAATGCAAGCTGTATCTATGGGTGCATCTGTAAAGGCACATTTGTAGTTCCTAGTTTCTGATACTTGTATTTCTGTTGAGAACAGAAATGCAAGTGTCAAAACATCACAGAGAAAGCTCATGCTAGAGATGTTTCTAAATTCAAGGAAAGTTTAAAACTCACTGATTTCAATAATCTGTGAAGGAAAACAACTTATTTGCAAAATAACCAGAAAAAGGGAGAGGTGAAATTGGACAAGCTATGCTGACCTAATGATATATCCAGCCCACTCTTTCTGTCAAAATATTTACATAGTACAGGACTCCACCTGAGCATCATCTGTGAATTTGAAGCCAATATTAAACCTACCTGGTTTATTCACTGTTTCTCTGAAAGTGCTGTTGGTCTATAGGATTATTTTTTATGGAGAGAAGTTGTGGGAAAAACAAAAACAAAAAACAAACAAAAAAAACCCAAAACAAACAAAACAACAACAACAAAAAGTGTCATTTCCCACTTTGCTGTGTTAATTCTAAATTATCAGTCCATATTGCCAGCAATGCCATGTAATACTTTAGAAACTTCCTAATAATGCCCCCTGAAACTTGTACTCTAAGTAACATAACAATGACAGAAGTGTCCTTCTGTCTCTCTTCCTGCCTCTTGTGAAGTAGTTGCTATTGGTTTTATTGCAAATATGGAATGCTAGGGTCACAGTACATTTCTCGGTTCACATTGTTTCTCTCTTCTATTGGACAGTTTATCCAAGTTCGGGAAAAATAGATAGCCAAAAGTTAAACTTAATTTTGCATAGATCTGAACATCCAACAGCGTCTATTAATGTCACTTAGGGTAAGAGCATTCATTGCTTAATTAATCACTTAATAACTTGAGTCAGTTTTATATAGGAAAGCAGGTCTACATATGCATGTATTTATGTATTTGTTCATCTATCTTAAGTGCTGTTTAGAATTCTTATTTCTCTTCACTGGTTGTTGGGAGGCTTTTTGCTTAAGCAGTAAGTAAGCTGCAAACTGAAGGTGGAGAGAATTTTTCTAACTACACAATGAAAATGAGTGCAGTGGGCCCCTTTAAATGGGTGGTAGAAAACCAGAATGCTTGTGCAGTTCTTAAGCATAAGGTAGTGAGAGGATTAAAATAGAGAATTAGAGTTAACAACCTTAAAACCAGTGGAGCCCTGTTTCAGAGCTACATGGAGATGATGTCTATGTAACAAGTGCTCTCAGTACTCTGAAGAGGGGACCCAATCCCATGCAGGACAGGTACCTCAGGCTTGGTTTGTGGCTAGAGGTCCAAGGAAAGCACAGCAGATACCAAATGTGAGGAATCAAAAAAGCTACACTGAGCTAAAATCTTGTAAACAACCTAATAGGGAGAGGTAGGAACAATTCAGAGTTCAATGTATTTAGACAAAAAAAAAAAATAATGAAGTTCATTTGCTTAGAACTTGATAATTCCATAAAAATGCTAACACTAGGAAGATAAACAGCAAAACAGAGAGTAATGAACTCATTAGAAGAGCAAATCTGAATTAAATTTTTAAAAGTTGCTGCTGACAGAAAAGGGCAACTGGACAAGGAAACACTTCACTCGAAGCATCAGAAGGCAGCCTTAATACAGAGCCCTGGGTGCTGAGTCCTGCCTAACACAGCTGCGGGCAGCTGTAGGCTAGGGGCTCAGGTGAGCTGCTGGGACACACATGTTCTGTGTACCAACACTGTCTTTACTGCCTCATGCTTTGAAAAGAGCTTCAGCTGTATGCACCCAGAATAGACAGAAATGCTCACAGGACATGTCTTAGTTCCTCAGAATAACAGAGAACATGCTCAGGGAAATTCCTGAATGACTTCCCAAATCTCTTGTGGTATGAAATCAGGTAACTGCAGAGCTAAGGTCTTTGAGTAGTAAAGGGGGCAGGAGCAACTCAGAACATAGCTACAGCAGTTGTTAATAAGATCATATGCCACAAATTACAAGAAGCAGAATTGCAAGAAAAGCAAACAAGGTGCTTTTCAAAGCCACACACTGACCATAAGCAAATACACTTTCCAAATATCTATGAGTGCTCAGTGAATGTTAGGACTAGTCTTTGAATACTTCTTCATCTTTGAGTGTGGATTCGGATTTAATGGTCTTGTTTGCAAGCCATTTGTGTCTGCCTTTCACAACCATTTGAGTGCTTGAAGTCTTCTACTACTGTGTAAGGCAAATGTCAGGCTGAAATGCACAAATGTTTGTTGAGAGAACACTTCACGTAGTGTAAAATTTCCTATTTAGATTGTGTGCTGGGGTGAAGAATTAGGTAAATCATCCAGAAACAAAGAGGTTGAGTTGTGTAACAAAGCATCAGAGCATGAACTGTGAATGAGGAATCAGTGGAACAAACTGAAAATGTTCTGTAGACAAGGAACAAGTTTACTGATGGCATTCCAGTATAATCTCTAACTGTTAAATTTGAGGTTGTTATAATCTGGATGAGGACAGTTTCCCGGAGAAAGAAATGCATGTACATGCTTGGAAATACTTATGGTGTTTATTTATTTGTTCATGTCTGCAAATACACAGGATGACATCCTGCTGAAGTGTCCTATTGAAACAGTTTGCCTAGAGCAGTTGTCTTCATCCTTTCAAAACCTGACTGGACATGATCCTAGGCAACCTGCTCTAGCAGATCTGCTTTAAGCAGATATGTCAGCCTAGATGACCTTCAACATCAGCATTATCTGTTCTTCAGTTCCTCCATTTATTTCCATGATTAACTTCATCATGTCAGATCCTTCATTCATGAAGATCTGCACATCTCAAATAAAATCAAATCTAATGAAGCCATTGCACTTTTACACCAGAGGATTTTTGACATGAATTGAAACCCCTGGGAATAGTAAAGCCCAGAGAGACTGGTCTAGCAATGACCTTGGGTAGTCCCAGTTGTGAGCCTAACATTGTATGGTGCTGCCATTTTGAACTGGTGGCGTTTTACTCTCACAGTTCACACACTAGTGACCCAGCATGGATGGTAACGGTATACCATTACCATTACCACTACTCTTGTATCTAATGTTCCTTTGTTGTGAGTAGAACAACAGTAAGAGATTTAGAAGACTTTCTTTAGTGGAAATCCATGCAGTAACTAAATAAACCTGGATTATCCCTGTAGGACACAGTCATTTGAAATACACTTTACTTCAGGATATGGAAATCAACACAACCTTTCTAGTCAATTTTTCTTATGGCACAAACTGAGTTCTTGCTCTTTTAATTGTTGTTTTTCAAGAAATCTCCTAAGTAATCTTGCCATTTGCCATTAAAAACAAAACAAAACAAAACAAAAAAACCAACAACAACAACAACAACAAAAAACCAAAAAAGGGGAAATCAGACTAAATGATCAATTGGTCTTTTTTTATTAAAAAAAAAAAAAAAAACAAAAAACCAAAAAAGGGGAAAACAGACTAAATGATCAATTGGTCTTTTTTTATTAAAAAAAAAAAAAAAAACCAACAAAAAAAAAAAAAACAAAAAACCAAAAAAGGGGAAAACAGACTAAATGATCAATTGGTCTTTTTTTATTAAAAAAAAAAAAAAACACATTAATCATGGCCACTCTTAGAGTCAAAGAATCATTTAGGGTGGAAAAAACCTTTAAGATGATGTTCATTTTTACATTGTATTGCCATGTCATGCTTAAGAAAGCATGCTGTAAGCTAATAAAGGAATACAAAAGAGCTACTCGAGTTAGCTGATCCTTAAAGAAAGGCAAGAATTTTTAAGAGGAAAGAAACAGAATTAGCTTTTTAATATCCTGCTTGCATTATGCTACGTGCATCTATCAACAGATGAGAGAGGCAACTTAAATCTCGGCAAGTAGAAGCAGACATAGATGTCCTACTGTGATTTTAATTCAGCGTATAAATATCTAAGAGGGAAAAAGAGAACCCAAAAGGTAATTTAGAGGTATTAGTAATATATTCAACAGCTAACATTGTAGGAAATGATTAGAAGGTAAACCAACGAAAAGTGAAAAGGTAGAAGCAAAACTATTTTGTTATACCAAACTGTGGTAGCTGTGATTGTGATCTAATTGCTGGTCAGGATCTGTTTTCAAAGATAAGATTGTTAGGACTAGAATGCCAGGCATGATTAGATACTGTGCCATGTCATAATTTAATTTACTGATTTATACAGGTCTGACAAAGGGCTTGATGAACTGAGCACAAAAGAGAATAATGGAAACAGTGTCCTAAGTGGTTATGTGAGTTACTGTTTTCCACTTCCTTCCTGACCAGAGGTATAGGGCTTCATTTTTTATACTAGGGTTCAGAGTCAGTGTCAGGTGCTAGTAACAAAAAAACACAGGAATAAGTCCTACTGTACTAAAGGTTGCATCTTCTCTTAGTGCCTCGTGTAAGCAACACACTGGATGTTAAAAATCTTGTGGAAAGAAGAATATGGGAAAAGTACCATTTAGAGCAGATATCTCTTACAGTGAAAAATATAGATCCAGGGTCAAGGGATCTCAGGCTTACCAGACATCATCTGGTACCATTGCTACCAGACATCAGGTGAGACTGAATTTCTGACTCATCTGCTGCTATGGATTCTGATTCATCACTATTCAACTTCTTGTTGCAAAGAAGCTTTGACACTTTAACTAAGAAATGTGATATAAAACTAGAGTCTGCTTTTCTCTACTATGATATGAAATATGTAAGGTAAAAGGAGGTGTATAATTTAGCTCTGTCCCCAGTGTAGACAGATTGGTGGAAAAGTGGGACTATGAATATAGTCAGGTTATGCTAAGAGATCTTTAGAGATCTAAGAGGTCTTTAGAGATAAGCTTGTAAAGTGAGAACTTTGATTGGGGGGGAAGGCAGGTTTATTTGTGTGTGTGTGTGTTTAATAACTTGGACATTGTTCATGGTAATAACTATGAGCATTCAGAAGAGGGGAGCACATTTCTGTAGTTATTTAAAGGGTTGCTTCCTTCTGCCATTTGTTTTAATTGCAAACTACAAAATCAGAAGCCGTTTTGGATGTATTAATGGACATTTATCTAAACAAGCAGGTAAGAATATCTACTTAAAATACAGTAACTGAGAAAAGAAGCAATAGAGCATTTGGGTTTATTTATATTGTATTTTTACTTTAAATAATATGAAATTCTTTTATACGATTAAATGAAGTGCCCACACCAGAGAAGCTATAAAGCAGGAAAAAAATAAAGTACTAAGAACTAGTTGTGTTTCAATGGAAGGGACTGAAAAGAGGCACAATGATGAAAAATTGTGTGGCCACCTTTTTCAGAGCAGCTTCCCATTTCTAAAACAGGAAATTATGTGAATATTAATAGTGCCTCCCAAGCTGATCTTCGAGAAAGCACATATCAAGCCAGCAACAACAGAAGCTATTCTTAGCTTGCAGCTTGGTTATGTGTGATCATTTAGCAGTGTACGAAGAGGTAAGGTTCTCCCTCCAGTTCCCAATGGTGGGCATCATTCTTTCCACAGGCACATTGTGACAGTTTAGAGAGATCTTGGAGAGGTGAAACATCTGAGTGAGCACAGAAACCAAACTGCCCTGACACAGCCAAAGTCTGCATTGTTGTTATCCATTTTAAGGCTCTACTCAGTCTCTCCTATGGGAAGCTGCAGGAAAGACTAGCTTTGTGGTCCTAAATGAGACGTTAGCAAAGCTTTGTAACATCTGCTAAGTGTTTCTTACCTGTAAAGTGTTGCTAATATAATTTCAAACTCCTGAAATGGCATGACCTATGCTCAAATCAGTCCTCTTATTTCTACATAACTATTTATATCTAGAGTTTTTGTAAATGCACATATGTTGGTGGTTATTAAAATATCTTCATCTCCTCATCCTTGCCACAAAGTGAGATTTGAAATAACACAATGGTTCTCTTGGCTGCAAGCAGTAGGCTGTTGCACTTAGTATATAAATGATACTTTTTGAGATGGTAGCTACTGTAGGGCCTGTATGCATGTGTGTGTGCGCATACATGTATATTAACGCTTATGTGTTTCCCCTGTAAGAACCAAACAGGAAAATTACAGGTGCAAGAGGATCCTGCTTCTGCTCAAGTGAGCTGTGGTGACTGTTTACAGCACACAGCTTGCCATTCTGACAGAGAGAGAATGGAAATTAGCAAAACGCCCCAAAGAGATTTTTGAACACTTCCAAGTATTGTGTCAGATTTTTACTGTCTGACGGTGTTGCTTGGTCACTGCCTGGCAAGGAGATCCACAGTACACCTCCAGTAATTACAGAGTAACTTCATAAGTACCAATTGCAGTTATAGTATTAGAAACAATTTGCATGTCTACAAGGAGGGAACACCTTGCAGTTCAAAACCCATAATTTGTTTAGACAGAGCCATGTGTGAAAGGAGCCTTAAGTTTTAACTAACTAGGAAGGTTTTGAGCAGATTATAGCAGTGAAAATGCAATGGATGACAAATGTTTAGGGCCAGTCCCTGAAGACTGTTTATTCACCAGTCTGTTCATTCAAGATCCTGCTTAAAAATTTATGTCACAATTATAAAAATAAATAAATATCCCTACAACAGCAACAAAAGCCCAGCCCTCAAAACAGCTCTGGGAAAGTTCAGAATCAGAGAAGGAAGCAAAAAATATTTTAACCAAGAGGTGGCTGTAGAATGTCTGTTCTGTGCCTTTTTGAGTGACTTTTTGTGACACTGATGTGAAAAAGATAGTTTGAGACAAATGAGGCATATTTGTTCAGGGAAAATGAAGAAAGGGAAAGCAAATGCTGACAATTTTTTCATCACAAAAGGGAAGATTTCAAGGTGCTTCAAAAAAACATTCAAAAAGATGAAGGACTTGGTTAAACCTGAAAAAGATAAACAGTACACACAAATGAGAAGTTCAAAACATGCTTTTATAATGGCCTTTTTGTTATTTGGGCTTCAGCTAGGGAAACATAAGGCAGCTTGACAGCAGGAGTGCCTATCAGTAATTAATTTCTAGGTTTAAAGGTGCAACCTACCCAGGAAAACCTTTGCTGTTTTTAATGAAAACAGTTGTAGCTTGGTACACAGATGAAGGTAGAAAGGTTTTTATTTATTTATTTAAATGATAGCTTTCAACAGAAAAATTAAACACAGTAGGTAGAAAGATCCTGCAGATCTGTGAATTGATCTTGTGTGTGTCTCTGCTGACTGAGAAATGGGCAGATTGGCTGGGATTAAATAGAAAAAAGTAACTCTCTATAATGTTCATGGGAAAACTGAAAGGTTCTTTTATTTAAGAGCCTGAAATATTTTTAACTTTGGCAAAATTTTGTACTTTTGTCTTCCAGCCAGAATAGTTTGTCTGTAATTAATATAGACCCCTAAAACCAGAGTCCAGTATAAATCCCTGTGACACCTGTGACTTCTGCCTAGTGCTGGGGAGCATGAGGCTATCATTCAGACTGATTAGGGTGCAATGTGATGTAGGATGGAAAGGGCTTACATATATGAAAACTTAGTGGGGTAGGACAAAATAGACCTTAACCTACAGCTCTCCTGCTTCAATAAATAATTCTGTAGGGATCATAATTGCAAATACAGTATAGGACAGAGCTTTACGATAGAAATTCTCTGCTGTGCAGGGTTCTGCCCATTCAAACATTAGTCAGTAAAACACCAGAGCTGAATAGATCATATTTATCTGGAATGTAACTGTAGCTAGGTTATAGAGACTATTTTCTGTGCTATTGAAGTTGTCAGGTCTCCACAGAGCACTTGTCAAATCAAGCATTTCAACAGTGGTTTGAGGCTGGAGGGCTGCTAACTGCATTAAGATACAATCTGAGAAGTAGCTAAACAAACTTCTACTCAACAGTGCAGTAGCCCTTTTCACTCCAGGTAGAAAAGTCTAACAGAGCAAAATGGCATATAGATTTGAAAATGCCACCCTTAAGCTGAAAAACAAAGAAAAACTGAATCTAAATCTCCACACATGTCATTTTGCACCAGAAAATATGGTTGTTAGCTGAAGCTTGAGAGCTTGACTTCTCTTGCTACAGAACCCTTGGCCCCTCCTAAGCCTTATGGAGAATTGTACCAAAGAGATTAACCTATAGGTGGAACTCCCAGTTTCTAGAACTTGACTTTGTAGTGGGGACTGATCCCCTAAGAATTGCTGCTCCATTCCTACTTCCTAAAGCTTCCTGTTCAATGGTGACTGAGCATCTGAGCCATGGATGCTGGTAGGGCTCTTTCTCAACTCAAACTGTTAAAAAAGCAACATTTTTTGTAGTTGTAGCTAAATAAACTTCTTTGCTGTTCAGACTTTCTGTCTGCGATACTCATGTAAACATATGCTCTTTGCTGCATTTTTCCCCCCGTTTAAACATTCCTCATGCATAGATCAGGTGGTAAGGTTCCTACGCCCCTTCCTCACTTTGAAGAGTCACCATCCTTCACTGACCTTTTTAGATGAGTAGCAAGGCATGATTATATCTCAGATGTGCCCATTCTTTGCTTTTCTCAATCTAACTGCACACTAATAATTGATGATTTCTTGACAGTTTTCTGAAATAGTTTACTATGCAGAAAATACACACCTGCTGTATTATCCCACAAAATTTAATCCTTCCCTTCACCTCTTTACTCTTACTGCTGGTTCTGAAAAGTCAGAGAAACCCACTGATGGCTAATTACAGAGGGTCCTTGTTTATTTTCTACTGATGACTCTTTAGCAGATTTGCTGAGCGTATGAGTAAAGGGATTATTTTTCTAAATGGGAATTCTGCAAGTCAAGCTATGTTCCCATCTACTTCTCACATTATCACCACCAGTAAGGAATCTTCAGCCAGAGACTCAGCTGACAACATTGTCAATGATGCATGAAGCAGACTAGACTATAGTTGCTCTTCCACAGTTGCTGTAGAGCAACGGTGTGAACTGAAGATGAAGCTCCTTTTTTTTGGTCACTGAAACAAGCAGAAGTAACAGGGTGACTACATAGAAGACAAAATACTGAAACTATTGCAAGTACCTTTATGATGAGCTTGATTTCTTAATGGTCACCACTTCATAATGGCTATTCTCTATGTCTCAAGTGCCCTAAAAGGCATCTTCTGTAACAGCTTTTCACTCTCTTCTATATTTTTCTCACTTTGTAATTGCAGTGAACACAATTTTGAGCTTCTACATTCTGAGGCAGCAGGACTAGAGAAGTGATTGTCCTGCTGTACTTGATAGTGGTGAAGCCACACCTTGAATACTGTGTTCAGTTTTGGTTTCCTGACTACAAGAAAGACATTTAGGTAATGGAGTGGGTCCAAAGAGCTACACAGCTGGTGAAGGGATTAGGGAATAAGTCCTGTGAAGAGTAGCAGAGGGAACTTGGTTTGGTTAACCTGGAGAGAAGAGGCTCAGGAGAGGCCTTATTGCTCTTTACAACCACCTAAAAGGGGGTTGAAGGTGGCCGAAGGTGTTGATAATAGGCTGCAAGCGATAGGACAACAGGATAGGACAACTTTGTGCCTCAAGTTGCACCAGGAGAAATTTAGATTGGATATTAGGAAAAATGTCTTCATTCCCAAGCATTGGAACAGGCTGTCCAAGGAAGTGTTTGGGTCACCATCCCTGGTGGTATTTAAAAGATGTGTAGATGTAGTTCTTAGAAACCTGGTTTATTGGAGGACTTGGCAGTGTTAGGTTAACAGTTGGACTCAATGCTTTTAAAAGTATTTTCCCACCTAAACGATGCTGTGATTCTATAATTCTATGGTTCTCATTCCTCCATATGCGTGCCAATCACTGAATTTTTCTCAAGGTTTCCAGAACTTCAGCGAAGATACTTTCTTAAATCTAAAAATAAGAGCATTTTCAGTGGTACCTGATGTTCTTTGGGACTAGTTTTGATATCCTTTTTCCTTTACCAAAGAAAAAAAATTGCTGGAGATATTATCCAATTGCTTTATTTCTTATTTAAATTTGATGGTATTTTGCTTGGTAAACTGGAAGATGGAGTCCTTGTTTTATGAAAAAAGGTATTAACCGTAGCTGTTAGAGGTGATTAATTAAGCAGTTACTCTGACTAGGACAAGCTTGAGAAACAGTGATAAAATATGTAAGGGACTGGGAATTTCAGGTGAATAGACATAAAATTTTTAGGTTTTTTTACTTCTAAATTGTGACTTACATGGGAAAGCTACCTGGTGATGAATGTGAAGGTACTGCTTGGGTTTCATCTCAATAAAAAAACATATATCGCAAAAAAGAAAACCCTAAACTAAGAAACTCTGCATCACAAACTGTAGTGACTGCCACACAAGGAGGTGCTATACAGAAGAAAAAAAAGAAAAACAAATTAGAAATTAAATTACTTTCTTTCTTGTTAAAGTCAAAAGGAAGGGTTTGGATTTTTGTGTCAGACAGTTTGAAACAATTTGGCTTATCCTGGAGTTCTGATCTCATGATCCGTGCAATTTTTGTAACACAAGAAGTGAACAAAAATTATTTGGAAAGAGGAAGTGTCATAGAAGAAACACCTAAAATTTCTGTGCATTGGGACATATGAAAAAAGGCAGTTCTAACCCCTGGGGAGACTCTGCCTTCTGGCTGCACTTTATGCTTAAGGAATTAAAAAAGACTTTGTAGGTCACTACTCTGCAGTGAGGGCACAACACAGAGGTTGCACCACTTCTGATACCATGAATTCAGTAGCAAGGACTGTTATATCTATTGATAAGGAGTATGTCAGAGTAAAGAGTAGTTCTTTCCTGTCCCATCCTTAGAGCAGTAGATTATTCACTCAGGATTTCTTAGAGGAGTCATCTCTCTTCACCCATTTCTTTCCATCTTTGGGGTCTCTGAAGGCATCTCTCACTTTTCTTTTCTTTATAAAGCTCTAGATCTTTAACTGTACATACCCAGAGAAAATAAAGATTACTTTTTTTTTCTGTTCGGTTTTGAACTTCTCATGAACTATCTGATGAAAAATCATCAGAACCATCAGTTTTGAACCATCTGATAAAAATCTACTAGAAAAGATTCCTGGCTTTTCTTGGTTTCACAGAGGCACCTGATGGGTTTGTTCTCTACACGTCCAGGGTCATTTGCTGATAGTATGTCATGTGGAGGAAGAAAAGGAGGGCCAGCTTTGATCACTGGCATCACACTAACTCAAAGGAAAAAATATCAAGTAAAACAAAATGTGATATAACAAAATGGGGAACTAGGAAACCTAATGCAAGAAGTAACAATGAATGACTCTCTGTTCCCATTGTCAGAGAGATGGATCTGAACTCTTTAGGAAGCACAGTGAGGGGCAAATGCTGGAGCTACCTAGGAAATGGCACAATGTACCTCTGGCTACATTTAAGTGAAAGAGCCATCTCCATACTGGGGGTTGGCAAAAAATATGCGTGTGGGTTTTATGTGCAAAAAGATGATCTCTTACCTTTAACCACAGAATATTCTAAGAGGATTAGGGAAAATGTTGACTTCCACAGGGATCAGTAAGGTAGAAAGAAAAATCACAATGTTTATTTCTGGGCACTCCCTCCAAGGCTTTCCAGGTGACAGGCCCAGTGAAAGCATCCATCTCTGCACTGTGCTCAGTAAGCAGAAAATGAAACAGAAGAGTCAGTGTGACAGTGAGTGATTTCAAGCCACTTGTAAAGGCATGCATTCAACCTGAGGCCATCAGCTCAGGAACCCTCACAACAATAGGGGTAGTTTTTAATAAAACCGAAGCCACCAGCATCCAAAGGGATCTTGAGCAAGACAAACAACAAACTCAAAGCCTTCTAAAATGCATGCTGCTCATCAAGGCACAAAAGTTCCCCAAGGCATTTTGTCATGATTTGAAGTTACTATGGGTATTCTTGCCTGCCCTCACCTGGATTCAGCCTACCTCAACTCAAGAAATTTCTTCCAAAATAGCCTGCAGCAGCAGATAATAATTGTTTCTCTTCTCTTTTTGTCTTAGAATATCTGAATAAAAGGCATTGCTCCTTTCCCAGTGTCTGGCTCTCTCAAACCATCTAAGACCGGACAAAGGAAGGCGAATAATATGTAAATCCTGGGACTGATGTGATTTTTACCATATGCTACTGAACTGGTACTGCACTGCTCTAGGCAACTTGCATATAAATACAGCATTTGCCATAGGAGGCAACTCAAAACTGCACTTTAGTGGCTCTCAAAATTTTGGTATCATATTCTCTTCAACCTCTGAGCAGTCACTGAGAAGCAGATGTTCAGAAAAACAGGACATTTTTCAGTGGAGTCCTTGATGCTTAGGCAGAGATACAGGCTCGCTCCAACATTACCAGGACTCCACTATTTAGGTTCTGAATCATAGTAAACTGGCACTAAAATCCTAAACAAGAAGACAGTTTTCTACCTGTATCTTCCTAATAGCAGTGTCTTCATCCAGCCGTCTTCAACACAGCCAGGTGATTCAGCCCCTTACCTTTGATGTGGGAGAATAAAGATTAAATCCAAGCATTTTGTGATCCTGTTTCTAGGCCAAGAAGTAGTTAACTTTTTATATGAAGTAGAAAAGCTGTAATGGGTGGTATTGAGAGTGGTTGAATCCATTGTGTGGTAGTCGGAGCTTCCAGCATGCATGCAAGAAGCAGGTTCAGAAAGCTCCTATGGGCAGGCCATCTAGAGAGTTCAGACTGATTCTTGTGCATCTCAGATGCCAGTTGTTGACCTGGTTTTGGCTGGGATAGAGTTTATTTTCTTCTTAGTGGTTGGTACAGTGCTGTGGTTTGGATTTACTATAAGAATCATGTTGTTAACACGCAGTGTTTTAGTTATAGCTAAGTAGTGCTTACCCTGATTGAGGACTTTTCAGTCTCTCATGCTCTGCAGGTGGGAAGGGGCACAAGAAATCAGGAAGAAGCACAGCCAGGACAGTTGACCCAAACTAGCCAAAGGATTAGTCCATGCCATAGAGTGTTGTTCTCAGTATATAAACCATGGGGAGCTAGTCAGGAGCAGCTGATCACTGCTCAGGGATGGGATGGGCATTGGTCAGTGAGTGGTGAGCAATTGTATTGTGCATCACTTGTTCTTCTTGGGTTTTATTCCTCTTTTTCTGTCCTTTTTGCTGCAATTATTAGTATTAGTATTACTAATATCATTAGTATTACTAATGTTATTATAGTTTAATTAGTTTTATTTCAATTATTAAAATGTTCTTATCTCAGGCCGTGAATTTTACATTTTTCCAAAACTCCTTCCCATCCCATCAGGGGAGGCAGGGAAGTGAGAATGCAAATGTCTGCATAGTACTTTGTTTCTGGCTGGGGTTAAACCATGACAGTTGTAAAAACTGGCTGGTGAGATGATTTCTCATCTCTTTCTTTTACTGGGTACAGAACAAGTTCAAATGGCAAAATCTTGGTCTGTTTTGCAAAAGGGGATTCTTGTTTTCCAGCCTGCTATAATTTTCGCTTTTCTTTGAGTGTGTGTGCTAGGATATGCTTTCTGTTGCAGCAGAGATCAATAGCAAATAATACCTTTGAAGAGCATGATTTGGGGGATTCTGCAGGAAATCAGAGAAAATAGCATTATACAAGCTATTGTTCCATTGAGAGGGTGACCTCGTGTAATATTTGGTCTTTCCAAGCAGAGGCTAGGTGTGAATACCACAAACCAGTGAATTATAAAGCAAATAGAATGATGAGAAAACAACTTAATTGGAGTTTCACAACCAATGAATTCTGAAGGCTCCATTTCTCACGCCCCTCAAAAAATGTGCTGAAAGGGAATGAGGAATGCAATTTTCACTTTTGATAGCACAGTCTATCTATTATGCAGGCGAAGCTTTCCAACAAGTCTTATTTTAAGGTGTGAACATGTACTAAGGAGTGATCTGCTCCTTTGTGCATCCTTTCCTCAGGAAACAATGCCAACAGGCTCTTTTTAGCCTTCTAATCTTCTGAAGAATCAGCCTCATGGCTGAGATACGGAAACTTGGTGTCCTGGGTTCAGCAGTTGCAGTCAGTTTTTCTTCTCTTTAGTAGCTGGTGTTT
>NDXB01000642.1:0-40974 GCA_002631895.1 Agapornis roseicollis | reverse complement strand
ACCAAAAACATCGGCCTTATCAGCCTTGTTCCCAGGTTAAGTCAAAACACCAGCTGCTAAAGAAAAACTGACTGCAACTGCTGAACCCAGGACAACTATCAAAGCTAATCTCTATATTTCTTAATTTAATGAATTTAATGAAATTAAAGTACATTAAATAATGGTAGTATAACTCATTAAATATATTTTACTCTATTAACAAGAGACTCAAATCATTATTTAGATTTTTGGTAATGTTCCAACACATTACCTAATCAAACTGGTAGGTCTATGAATTTGTTCAAACAAATAGCATTGTACACTCTTCTCATTTAACTAATTATGTTAATGAAGTTGTTCTTATCACAATCTTCAACAACTAAAATGGATATGTCAGTCTCTCTGTTAGTCAAGTAAAATCCCTATAATCTTGTGACTTTGCTTTTTAATGGCTAAGTATATTTAAAACCTCCAGAGTAGCCAAGTTAATTCCACTATATAATAGTCACTGTTGTAAAATTTGACTTTTACCGCATTCCAATTCTCAGAACCAATTAGCACACTTTATGACTCCATTTGGAACAGCTCCAAGTTTACAACCGTATCACTATACTTCATTATTCCTTTATTTAAACAGTCTGACTTAGACCCTTGCTACTGTAAGGTGGTCTGCTACAAAGTTCTCGAAATACTGCATATATTAAACAGATGTCAACACCACAGATTTTTCATTAGCTCTTCTGTTCTTATTTTATAACATTTACTCAAGCTGCTGAGTACTGGGAACCATTTGGTGACAGACAGATCCTTCAGACTGGACAAGAGGGCCAAAAAGGTCACGGGAACGAAAATAGTAAAAGGTCACAGGTTTAAAAGTGGAATACCTACAAGACAGTCCAGGTAATAGCTTGCATGGTAAATGTGGCACACAATAGAGAGGTTTATAGTTTATGGAAATCCTGTACATTTGTCCTTGGCTTTCAAGCACACAGAAACTCAGAGACTTTGGTAAGTATCTTAACTTGTAGCTTGCAACCTGACACTGTGGCAAAAAATAAATAAATAGTTTAAATCCTTTTGACGAGGAACAAGAAAGAAGTCTGAAGAATAGATTAAACGTGCAGTGGAAAAGTACTGCACCTCTCCTACCCTTCTCCTCAACCCAGCAGTGTTTTCTGTATTGTTTCCTCAAATGAAGGCTAAATAGATGAGAAAAATAGGTCATTCAGAGGCTCAGGCTTGTTGCTCTTTAAGGAATAGTTTAACATTAATCCACTTGCAGTTCTGGTTTAGCTAAGAGCCAGTAGCCCAGTGGGATGGGTATTCACCTCTGACAACCTCCCAGATGCAAAGAAAGTTTTCAAGGCACTTTGCAAATCTCTCCCTGTATTCAGCTTTCTAAAAGGGAAGAGCTCTGTGCTACTGAAAAAACAACCTGGGGACTGAAAAATACATTTCTGGGAATAGCTAAGTTGTTATTGTTTTATGTTTTGGCTTTGTCAGTCAAAAAAAAAAAAACCAAAAAAACCCAAAAAAACCCAAAAACCTCTCCATTGTAACTTTCGCTGCAACACTTTAGATCAGTTTATAATAATTTCTAGAAAATGAAGCCTTAAGTTTGCCCTGTGGAAAAGAAATTTAATAGACAATTTTGCTGAGTTACATCAACATGAAAGATATGAAATATTGCATCAAGAAGTTGAAATGAAATATTTCTATTTTCCCCACATTTTTTCTACCAGTTGTACCTCTCAGTTTACATTTTGAGGAGAAAATATATTGATATCCACAGAGGATCTGAAGATACATCAACTGCACTATCTAACAGCTAAAGTTATAGATGCCTAAGGGAAATGAGGCTACTTATTTTTGTGTAGCAAGATAAAAGTCAGGATAATGAATTACAAAGGTACTAGAAGCCTGATTCTTGACTCATTGCTTAGACAGCCAAGATGACAACATTTTTAAGCTGGGGATTATATTGTCAGAGTTACCTATTTTAGTTATGAATTGTTTTGGTTTTTGTTTTGGGTTGGTGACATAACTATCAACACCACAGGGCAACTTCTTCCAAAAAATCACTGTTTTCAAGATTCCTTTTTTTATATATACATAAATACATAAGTAATTATAAAAAGATTTACTTAATCTTTACCTCTTTTTAACTTTCATCTTAGGGAGGATCCAGTTCTGACTTGTACAACATTCTGAGAGTTATTATAAAGCAATGATCCCACATACATAAGGATCCTACATCTTCCTTCAATCTCACACTGTGAAGCAGCCAAAATAGAAACTATATATAAACCTACTATATAGAACCTTCCATCATTTAAAGAGACAAAGTACTATAGGCAGTACAAAAGCCTAATGAAATTCTCAGCTCCCTAAAAATGCCATATATTCTTTAAGGCACCATTCAGTCCCTGAGTTAGAAGGCTCTCGCAAAGCACTACCTGAATGAGAATCCGTGTACTCTGACCACTGAATGAGAGATGAAGGAAGGTCAGCACCGAAGACAGAACAGACACTTGCGTTGCTGAAAAGAGGTTCTATCCTTGTGGTGTCTTAAAAGCAATTGTCAGGATGAAAACAATAGTCTTCTCTAAGGTGACAAAATAGTATTTCCTTTCCTTGCACAGGAAGAAAATTGTGACTGAGAAGGAGATGAATTAATTCAAAAGAGGCAAAATTCACCACCATAAGGTCCATGGAGTTGATAAATCCCATGTGGATTTTCAAATGGTATTCATAAGTTTTTACCTTCATACTAAAATTCAAGAGCATGTAAATTTTGCTTCAAGTTACATTTTGAAAGATCTTCAGTCTTACTGAATGTTTCAAAGAACTAACACAATACAGCTAAGCTTTTAAACACAATGATCCACAAAAGCTAAAACTTTATTCTTATTTTTAATCTGTTTTCTGAAGACAATAAATCCCACATGAATCATAGAATCATAGAATACTTAGGGTTGGAAAGGACCTGAAGATCATCTAGTTCCAATCCCCCTGCCATAAGCAGGGACACCTCACACTAAACCATGACACCCAAGGCTTCATCCAACCTGGCCTTGAACACCACCAGGGATGGAGCACTCACAACCTCCCTGGGCAACCCATTCCAGCATCTCACCACCCTAATAGGAAAGAATTTCTTCCTTAGATCCAATCTAAACCTCTCCTGCTTAAGTTTGAACCCATTACCCCTTGTTCTGTCACTACAGTCCCTAATGAAGTGCCCATCCCCAGCATCCCTATAGGCCCCCTTCAGATACTGGAAGGCTGCTATGAGGTCTCCACGCAGCCTTCTCTTCTCCAGGCTGAACAGCCCCAACTTTCCCAGCCTGTCTTCATATGGGAGATGCTCCAGTCTCTTGATCATCCTCGTGGCCCTCCTCTAGACTTGTTCCAACANCCCAGCATCCCTATAGGCCCCCTTCAGATACTGGAAGGCTGCTATGAGGTCTCCACGCAGCCTTCTCTTCTCCAGGCTGAACAGCCCCAACTTTCCCAGCCTGTCTTCATATGGGAGATGCTCCAGTCTCTTGATCATCCTCGTGGCCCTCCTCTAGACTTGTTCCAACAGCTCCATGTCCTTTTTATGTTGAGGACACCAGAACTGCACACAATACTCCAAGTGAGGTCTCACGAGAGCAGAGTAGAGGGGCAGGATCACCTCCTTCGACCTGCTGGTCACGCTCCTTTTGATGCAGCTCAGGATACAGTTGGCTTTCTGGGCTACAAGCGCACACTGCAGTTGGCTCATGTTCATGTTCTCATTGACCACCACCCCCAAGTTCTTCTCCGCAGGGCTGCTCTGAATCTGTTCTTTTTTACATGCTTCTTTCTCTGCCTCTCATTTCCTCCTAAAAAATAATGTTCTAACTTAGCAATGCATTTTTATCAAACCTGCATACTCGGGTTTTCAAAAGAAACAAATAACTACTGCTGTTGTGAAAAACAGGTAGTCTGAAAGACTAGTGACAAGTCCTAACCACCCTGCTGGAGGAAAAATAACTTGATGTGTGTTTGAGTTCCCATTCTATCAGACTAGATAGAAGAAATTTCATAAAATCACAAACTGGAGCAAAAAAATTGAAAATTAAGACCAATTTACCGAGAGACACAGATTCCAGCACTGGAAGATCACATTTCCTCCCACCTAAACTACTCTTCTTATACTGAAAACCATTCCCCTAAAGCATACTATTCAAGTTTCCTCTTTATTTATGTTGGTTTACTTTACCAGCCTATATAGTTCTTTAAAAAGAAAATAAAAAAACAACCAAACAAAAAAATTAAAAGTTTGAGTAGCACATTAAGTTTTCAAAGGCATTAAACCCCCACCAAATAAACATTTATCAGGATTGTAACCACTAAAATCTATGAAATAGATTTCTTCATTTTCTTAAAAGAAGGCAACTGAAGTATGTCACAGAAATGCCAACAAATTGCTTTACAACTACAAATAGTTGCAAAGATTTCAAAAAGCACCCTATAGCAGAATATCAGGTTGAATGCTGGCTTTTTAGAATATGAAGAAAATACAGATAAAATAGTTATTTTTAAACCAATTAGCCCTAAAAGAAAATGATGCACTTTGCTTCTAACTTGGTGAGAAAACAAAATTCTCAATGAACATACAAATTCACTCTGCTAAATGGCATAAAAGTTTTTAGTGAGGGACAAAGTCAACAAAGCAAAAGCAAACAGTGCTGGGTTCATGACTATAACCAGAGGCACAAGTGATTAGTATTTGTTACAGGTTTATATACTTCCACTATTGCATTATTCACATACATATTCATAATTCTGGTGTATAGGCATGGACTATTATAATTAGATCCAGGAATTTATTATCATAAGTCTCCTCCTTTTGGCATCTGCACAGTGCTCCCTGGTGATTGTGGGCAGGGGTCTTGAGAATGAAGTAAGCAGTCTTCCTCTTGTGAGTAGGGATCATCAAGATGAAGTAAGCAGTCTTCCTCACAGTGTACGTTTCACCTTTGGCACAGCTGGATGCCCCAGTAATCATACAATTAGCTGAAACCAGCCAAACCTATAATTATTCTGATAACTAGCAAAGATTTAAAACAGTGTGACCTTCTTGCAAAATTTATTGCAGGACGGGCAGACAAGGAGTATCGAAGCTAGCAGATGTTTGGGAGGCTCTATCTCTAAACTAACTGGTAAGTGTAGAAGGATGGTGTGAAATAACTCAGAATAACTTAGAAGACTAGTGTGAAACAATTAGTTCATGTTTAGTGGGGCCACTAAATTCCACAGACTTACAACATAAACACTGTTCTCTTTCTACAGCCTAAGTTAAGCTAAAAAATACTCTAACTCTATATTTTCCAGGCATTAGCTTTTCTTATATCAAGCCCTCCCCCCCACTTCTTTCTTTACCTTTACAGATTCTTTTACTATGTGACTCCGTTTTGCTTAAGATTTCTGGCCCTTTTTAACTTGGTGTCAAATCTTGTGTCATTATCGAGCTTTGTTTCTGTAAATTTGTACAGTTATATCCAGATAACCACACCTATGATTTGCGAAAGCCAATACATTTATGTGTTTATCACAATTGGGTAAGCCTTGACAAGGCAAAGATTACTACCAAATCTGCTCATCTATTTTGCTTGGAGAAATGAGTATAAAATTTAGCAATAGATTCCTGATACTTGATTTCATTTTGAGGCCTTCCTCTCCCCCACCACACACACTTTGGCACTGTTGTCTAACAAGACAAAAATTATTGTTATGCAACAGAGCTATTCAATTTTTACACATTAGCAGATCAGTTTCATAACTCTATACTTATGTCCACCATATCTATTTCAGTAACTAGAAATACAATGACAGTACTACATCTTTTCATCCAAGAAAACTGGAAAGTATAAGAAGGAAAAAATCAGATTAACTTCAATTTTTTGTTTCAAAAATATGAAACATGAAAATGGCAAGGCAGCAGTGGGGAATGCTATGGGGAGATTCAGGAAGTAGGTCAGCAAAGAAAAGTATGTGTACTTCTTATAGATGGTAAAAGGGTCAGGTAGCATACAAAGTAGGTATAAAAAGATCAAACAGTAAAAAGCAATTAACCCCTTGGCAATGGGAATTGGGATTTCCTGACACCAACTGCTAATGCTGGCCTTAAGTGGTTACAGGATCAAATAATAATAATCCAAGTCATGAAATAAAAGATATCATTTTAGGCAGTGAGAAAAGGCATTTCAAGTACATTCTGGACTGCCAGACTACTACAGTACAAGGGGAAAGGCACAGAAAATAAATACTCTAAAAAATAAATATTAAAAAGTTTTACAGATTTATACTCAAACAGATTTCTTTCAACCAACATTTTTTCCTTCTGTATTAAATACACTGTTTTGTCCTGTAACTCTGTGATCTAATCCAGTTCTCCGATAGATTTTTCTGAGCAAGTTCCCCTCATTTTGTGATTAACTTCAGAACACTGTCTATATTAGCTGTAGGTGGTTTAATTATCTTAAACATTATGGTTCTTTTAATTTCCTCCCACACAAAAGAAGGTGGGGGGAGGGAAGCAAATGACAACCAATCTGAGAACCAACATAATTCGAACCGCCATAAGCTTATATATTTTTTTGTTAAAAAAAGCCATTTGTTCCGGGACATCTCAGGACCCACACTTATTAATTGATATTGTTTACATATAGTGGTTGGCTATGCCACCTAGCCAGCCAGTAGTGACACTGTTCATAACTACCTACAAAATAGTACATCAAAAGGTTGAAATTTCATGCATAGATATCACAAAGATATTTGTAAGACCAAAGATATTGTCCCTTCGTATATCACTGTGCTGTCATTGCTTTATTTTTGAATTTTGTTTATTGAGCAAAATGTAACATCTCCATTATTTTCAGTGGTATTGGTCCAAGCTCTGACAGAAAAGCCCTCTATGTATTGTCAACAGAGGAAACAAAGAGACTGATGAATTCTACAAGGACAAAGAGCAGCTGGAAGGAGAAAAGTAAGATAGAAAAAAATACAGAAAAATGTAATAGTAAAGCCAGAAAGAAATAAGGAGGGTGTAAAGATCAAGTTATAAATAATCCCACTGTGATACAGTGGAAAAAGGTTCCTGTTATATACTACCATGAAACTACCATTCTACAAACAAAAAAACCCAACCAACCAATCAAAAAACCACAAAAAAACTCGAACATCCAACAACAATAAAAAATGCTGTCAGTTGGAAAGAAACGGCTGCTTACTCTAACCAAGCAACATCATCATGGCATGCATTTTCAAACTAGGAAGCAACACCTTACATGCCTCCTTGATAATGGCCTAAAAATATACAAGACTGGTACTTCATGCAGAATTACGAAGTACTTCTCCAGAACACTGATCCCAAAATGGATCCCTGATGAACACTACTTGTCACCAGTTTCCACTCTTAAAGGCAGTATCCAAGGCTGTACCCAAGCAGCATCTGACATTCCTTCTAAGTGTGCTATGAAAACATTCTTTCAATGAAATGTCATATCCAATCCTTTACTGAACTCCTGAAAGTTCAGATCTCTTTTGTTTTCCTAAATTTCTACAATGAACTCTGAAGTAAACTGTTTCCTACTAGGTCAAAAAACTGAGATTAAAAAAATGTACTTGATAAAATATTAAAGAGTTACAGTATTATTATCAAGATTCTAGCACTCCTTACAGTATTTGTCCTCAAACCGTATTTGAGAAATTAAGAGTTAGGGAATCCTGACCTAATATGGTCTGAGAGGATAATGTGCTTCCTTTCAAGATCAAATAAAGTTATGCCATTATAATATAAGCTCCACCTCTGAGTTGCCATCAATTAATACTTCTCTTCTGAAATCAACAACTTCCTAGGAAGCAGGGGAAGAAGACAAGAAATGGAGGAGATCATGCAATAAAGGATCAAAGAAAGCTTAAAAAATATAAATATAGATATTTTACAAACATATAAACCTTATCCGAAGTTCCTCCAAAAAATGCAGAGCCATAGGATCTTGTGAAAGACTGCGTGGAACAAAGACTATTTACTTCGAAATTTTTATTCTTCATTTGTGTCATATAAGCATATTGATACTCTTATATAATGCAAAACAGCTTTTCAGGGAATATATTAGTCTCAGATTACACTGTTGTAATAAATTACATCAACACAACCCTGATACCATTAATTGAAAAGCAGTTATCTGTTCTTCCACTGTACCCTAAGGGGTAGAGAGAACAGCCAGCATGATATTAAATTCTATGGACCAAATGAACATATGTGCAAACTGACCATAAAGCTGCATCTCGAGTCAAGGCATTTCATATGTAAGTCTGGAAACACAAACACAGAAAACTAATTTTTGTTCTGTTTTCAGTTGGTATGTGAGCCAATGGATTTGTATGTGAAAATTCTAGCTTTGATGGTGACTGTACCGACTAGATTGAATTAAAAGATAAACTGAGATTAACTGCATGGATCATCTGGTTTTGCTCTTAATTGATTATCCCAAGGATATTAGTGATTATAACAGCACTGTATTTACATTTCATCTGCCATTCTCTTCTATTCTGTCAGATATATTTCAACTGCTATTGGACTATGCATTCAATACCAAGTAAACAAACTTGCTTCTCCTTAGAAGTTACTACTATGAAGACAAAGCTGCCTGGCGCTTGTAACAGACTAAGACCATACCTGAAAACTTAGAACACCTCATAGAATCATAGAATAGTTAGGGTTGGAAAGGACCTTAAGATCGTCTAATTCCACCCCCCCCCGCCATAAGAAGGGACTCACACTAATACCTAAAGAGCAAAAATTTCTGACTGTTTGGCAGTGATTGCTTAAACCAGCTGTCCCAAATTCGCAGGACAGCATAAACACCTGCTTGCAGAAAACAGTTAAAATATAAAAGGGGGAACACATATCATTATCTTTCCATAGTTGGTCTTACACTGACTTTTGCTTAATAAAAAATCTCATGGAAATATAAGATGGTCCTAACAACGTTCACATTCTTATACTATATCCATGATCTATGTCTAGATACTACTAAATTCATGATCCCTCCCCAATGCTCTTCAGCTTCATTCTCCATAACACCTTAAATTATTCCCAAACATTCTATTTCCTAAGACATTTCATATATACACTTTATAATAAAGATTAGTAAAGTAGTACCCATTCTGTATAATGAAGCACATGTATCCCTAGTGACATGCAAATGAATTGATAAAACCCCAAATTCAGTCACAGTTTTGGCACAAAGGCTGAGGTGTTCCTGTCAGACTGCAAGCCTAATATCTGCCCGATAAATTACTCTTCCCCCTTTTTAATTTTCTATGCTTTTTAAATTATTTTGGCAAGATATCAAGGGGTATTTATGTTACTAGATAGGGAGATTGGTAACCCTAATTAGTTCTGCCATAATGAGAGACAATGCCTTTCCCAAATAACATTTCAAACAGAAATCTAAGTGCTCTGTATCATCCTTTGAAGGAGGGCCCTCTTCCTTCTCCATTGACTAGGACCACAGATATCATGAAAATCACTGCTACTACTGAAAAACTTATCCTCTATACATTTTTTTACAACTAAAACGTGGGGTAAGACCTCATCGCAAGTTTAAGCAGCTGCAATCCATAAATGGTTAAGAAATTTTAACTGATCAGAAGAAAAAAAAATCCTTTGAACTAGTGAACATAGGAAAGCATCTGAAGGGAAGTCAAAGCTTTTTTTTCTTATACCCTGGGGGAAAAGAGGGCATAATTCGTTTTTGATATCATCACCACTAGTTAACAAACAAGGTGGGTCTAAGAGAGACAGAAAGTTCACAGGTTTACTGCTAGCTCCATCCCTGAAATGGTAAAAGTATTCACCAATATAAATCAATCTCAGCTTTTAGATATAGTGCATACAATCTTCTCATCAGTGATAAGTTTATATTCCGAAAAATTTCTCTTTCCCTGCCAAAAGCTTTTCATTCCCTGGCTTTTAACAGCCTACAACTCCTTCATCTGTTCAGGGCTGTGGATAAGTGGAAATCATGCTGTCCTTTCAAATATTTTTCATGTGTAATCTGAAATATGTAATCAAAAAATAAACAAAACATATTACCAGTTTCTAATGTGAGACTGGTGAAATTCTTAACCAATTCTTAGGTTTTATTCTAGAATGAATAAACCTGTACCTGCACGGTATAATTTGTCAGAGATCAATTAGGAAATATTGTACGGATACACACATGATTCCTATTTCATTTAATATTTACAAAATTGTGATGGTATTTCCTACAGAGAATTCAGAAGACAAAAAAGCATCTATGCATCTCTGTTTAAAAATATATTTTGCTTTTATGTATATTCTGTATAAAGGATTTTCTCTCCATAGCTACCCTTGTATTGCTGCAAAATGTCAGCTATAATTATACAGGAGAACCATCCTCTCTCCCTGAAGGACAAAAATTACAGCAGGATATAGTCTGAAAACGAGCCAAATGCTTGTTTAAAACTGTTTGAATGCTTTGAAAGTGAGGTATTTTTTAGCTGGGGCACTTCTCTCAACCACAGAGAACAATGGCTCATATAAATGCAAAACAGGTATGAGAAAAAGACAGCATGGTTTCCCCAATCTAATGTTATTAACCATCTGACCCAGTATTGGCAGGATGCATCTTGAGAACGTCACCAGTCCCTTTGGCAGAACCCTAAGGACCAGAGAATATATTGTGAAAGATAAAGGAGCAAAACAAAAAGTATATAATAAAGTCCTCAGCACTCTTCGGCAAAGAAATATATCCAGTAAAACTTCTAAAGCATTTTTTTCTTTTTTATACAGTCTGCTTTTTATACAAAGGAATCAGGAGGACAAAGTCCTCACACATGCACACACACAAAACCTTTAAAAAGCTATTTGAAAAGCTTTACAATTTCTACAAAGAGGCTTCCTGCAGCCCTTTGAGAAGGCAAACAGTGCTTTTAAGTGCTGTATTTTTATCCTTTTCAACTTGTAGATAAAATCCAGGTCTGATGGAGACCATCCCCCACATGCACTAGCTTTGCAATGGAAGTTAAGATAAATTTATCTCACTGATAGCGTCACAAGTATGCAGTGGACAGAAAAACATATGCCACAATCTTGCTGCAGTAAAATGAACACAATAAAATGAACAGCATCAGGTCTAAAGATGTGAGGACAGCATCAGATGCTTTAGATGAGATTAACAATATCAAGTAATTCAATATTAATCATACAAGCTCCTTACATATGAAAAATCTCTTATGCAGATGCTTGTAAGGGTTGGATTAAATGCCTTATTAACATCCCCAATTAGGATATTTTCATCAGTTAGTGTATAAAGTACCAGAATTTAATCTCTGATGTCAACAATATCAAGGAGCTTCCTTACAAGGAAACAACTTCTCATTGTAACCTTAGTTTCTCTAAATACTCCTACTCATGTCAATGGAAACTTCTCCTTGGATGTGAATATATGGCAACAGACATCACACATATAAATACACACAAGTATATCAACAGTACTTGCAGCTAAGCATGCTGAACACTGTATTCCATGTGTCCAACTGCCAAATCACACTTGCAAAATCTGGATTATGTTCTCTGACAAGTACAGCATTACAAGAGGTACTGAAAATGTTTACTTGTTTTTCTTACTTCTGGCCAGACAGCATGGATCAGACAGGCTAAATTCAATTTAATGCTTCACCATTAAGGAATGTTTTAGGGCTGTCACATCCCATACCAAATAATCACATGGAACTCCTTTCTGTAGTCTGCTACAGATCTGAGCTGGAACTGAGGCTAGAGTTCAACAAAATAGTTCAAATCTATGAGCCTTATACTGGTGTAAGTTTAAACCACAAATTTCTACTGCTTTTACTAGCTCTTTGTTTCAATCAAAATTTAAGCTGTGCTAAACTTTAGTTTACAGGGAGAGGATTATGCTTCTTAACCTTTGCTATCCATTCCACGTTTAAACCCACCATGCGTGCAATTCACATCATGTATTTCATACAAACACATGCCTTCAAGCTAAAAGAACACACATTTGACATTCAAAACTTCTACTTACTTTTCTTTCCATAGAGCTCCCCTGCCTCCATTCTGGATGATGTCTTTTAGTGGAAAATTATCAGTCTTTACTGTTCTTCACAAGAACAACTAAGTAGTCTCAGAGGGTATAATTTTGTTATATGCCCATATTTGCAACTGGAGAAAGTAAGAAAACAAACCAACGGAAAATTATTGCATAACATATTCAGAGAAAAACAGCTGCCTGATCTCTGCCACTGGCATGCACATTATTTACCACAACTGCAAGGCAGACCAGGAGATCACATGTGACAGATTAAGAGTTTTTTAATTGGGTTTAATCCAATAATAAAGACTTCATGTGCCAGCCCCAGTAGCAATTACCCAAGTTTAAATTCAAAGATTATTAACATATGAAAATAAATCATATCAAGGGATAGCTATGCCATTTTAAACATAATTATTTCCAACCTGTGTTTCCACCTTGTATAATACAAGTTACCCACTGACTGATTAATCTTTAAGACCCAATTCCAGTTTTAGTGCTAAGGGAGACATTTTTGAAGACATTTTCTTAACTTATTAAGGTAAATATGATGTATGGCATTAATCTAACAAGACACGGAATTATTTTAGGCATGCAGGTAATGAAAGGCAATTTCCAAATGTATCAAAAATGCATGCAGGTTAAAACTTGCACAAAACCCACCTTGGAGAAGGCTGAAAATCAGTTACTCAGCTGATCTGGGAATATGAAATGAAACTTTGGTCAATCATTAGACTTTCCTAAAAAGCTACAGATATAAGTAAAACACTCTATATATTCTTAAAGCACAGGAATCATTCTCATAGAAATATTAGGTTGTATGATATTTAGAGTCACCTGGAATTAATCCTGTGTATCAAAGTACAATGTATCTGCCAGGAATTTATTTTGATCTGTAAGAAACACATACCACTTAGATTTAGGATGGTGACCTTTTACTTCAAATGCCTGTATCTAAGCCTCGTTCTGTTTTGGAAATTCTAAAATCCTGAACATAGTAATTTTATTTAACTTACCTGTATACTCATAAGGTTCTAAAGATGCATAATACTTCTCAGATAAAGTTTACCAGTAAAGGCAAAAAATTTGCAACAATGTCACAACAACGTTCAAGTGTCACAACAATGTTGGGAGACTGCAACATCTTCTAATAATTTGTGTCCACTTTCTCAAAATTAATAAGTGGGAAAAAATCCTTTTAGGCCTATTTTCAGGCCAAGGAGTGCAAAATTTATTTTTATCCATAAATCAATAAAAGTCTGACAAAAGTGACATAAAATAACAAAAAATAAATCAGTGGAAATAACAAAAAATAAATCAGTGCACTGAGTCTAATGAAGAAAAACAACTATACAGACTTTTGACATGAGGTGGATATTAGACTATATATTAATTATAACATTTCCATTGTGCAGAACTTTTTTATATTTACCAATCCACTGTTCGCTTACTGATCATTTCCTACAATACCATATTCCACTCCACCATGAGGACAAATTTTTTGCATGCTTACCCTTTGAAACACTACTCACATATATACAGAACCTAAAAATAGATGCCTTCATTGAAACTGCAAAATGTATTACAAATAGTAAGAAGAGGCAGTACACCAGTATCTATTCCATTGGGTGCAGTGGCTTTCGCCACAGGAAATTCATTATTCTCTAGCCTGCTAGCATGAAAGGGTCATGACTTTCTGCCATAAATTTATGCCCTCATTGATTTTCTACTCTTATTTATGTATCATGCCTGAATGACCTTTATATGCAGCCATATGTCAAGCAGTTATGAAGGTCCATAATGTTTTCTTTTTCAATGAAAAAATCTTTCAGTTTTGGCTATTCTCCAAATAAATATATATAGACATTTCAGGAATCCCTGAAATCATTCGAGATATTACTTAGGAATCTGGACATCTCCCTTCCCTTCTCTCATTCTACCACAGTCATCTTTGGGCTACCAAAGACAACTTTTTATGTTTCCTAGTTCATATGTATCTTTTTGCAGAGAAAAACTTCATCAAAAGAATGATACACTGCACATACAAGACAAAAGCAACAATATATTTGATTGATATAAGACAGTGAGTTCAATGGTAACTGCAATAGTGATTTAGCAAGATTTGATGGCAAGGTACACTTGAGTAATTTAGACAGGGTCAAACAAACCTATTAGGGAGACCATTGAGTAATGAAGCTCAGAAAGGACCCTCTTGCATTTTAAACTCCATCTCAGGAGAAAGGTGCAGCTGGGTCCAGACTTAGTCCGAGACTTGGTCAAATGTTTATGCCTAAGGATTATATATACACAAAGAATCTTTTATATCACTTAGCTAAGATTTCAAAGTTCCAGCACACTTATTCCCAATTCACTTACTAAATATCCAACATGATAAGGAATCTCTCAACCTCAAGGAGTAACCTTAAGAAACATCCCTACTCAAGGGGAGATCCTGGTGTGCAGCCTGCTGCTGTGTGGAAAAGGTTACTGGGCCCTGGGCTGTTCATTATTTATGGAGAAAGATGATTGACATACAGTCACATTTGCATACTAAACAAATGCAAGACAGCAGCCCTTGGCTGCTCTGCTGCCATTCACTTCCACAAAGACCAGTTTAAGCTATATCACTAAAGGTTACTGCTTAAAAGGGGCAAGTGGGGAGAGACTGGGGTAGAAGCACAGCACTATGAAGAGTCGTGGAACATAAGCAGGGGACTGGCAATACAACTGTCCATATTCCTAATTATTTTCAGATAAGTAATTTGCTAAACCATTCATCATCCTGATTTCTATGCTGTTCTGCTTGCCCCATTTGCTAGGTTTGCTTGTGGTGCTCAGTAGGATGAGGGGGATTTGCAACATATCAGATTAGTACAACCCTACACCTGTATTTCATCAAGACCAGCCAAATTCCCACCTTGGAGCTCAATGAGGCATTTTTTATGTACAAGTTAGTGAAGCTATTCATTATTTTATCATTTAAATAAAGACAATTATTGGTATAACTAGTAACAGAATAAAGGATCAAATACAGAAACAAGGTGGTAGACTACTGTTAAATCCAAAATCAGCTTCAAAGATAATCTTCAAAGGAAAACCAGATAAAACACCTGCACCAATATTCTGATTCAAAAGTTGATCTTATGTACAAACTTACTTCTACATATGCTTTTAAAATTATTCACGTATGAAACTGCTTTTAATCTAGAAAAGTGTCTTTTTAGTAATTAGTAAAATGCACTTGTAAAGTAACTTAAATTTAACATATTATGGTAATATAAATATTAAGAAAGACTTAGTGTACTTTATATGCAAATCCTACCAAAGTTCACATTAATTTGCGTGTTTAAACAAACTCCTATAGAGTTAAAAATTTATGTCCAAGAAGAAGGAAGCAGCAGTAACTAAAGGATGAATCTAGATTAGGCATTAGTGTTCTGCATTGAGACTGCAGTTGGATGCCCCTGCCTCCATGTGTTGCATATGCAGGTACTTTTAGAAATGCAGGATCCAAATTTTGAGCACTACTGAAATGCAAAGTTGTTCTCAGTACAGCTATTCCAGAAAGCGCTAATTATTATCTCTCAGTAAGGCTTTCTCCCTCTTTCCCCCCTTTTAAAGTGACTGCACTTCTGATTGTATTTAGTTCAATCCAGGGATTGAACTAGATTTTAGTTCAGTGTAGAAATCAGTCAGATTTTATTACACGCATTTTATTGAACACATGGATACACAACCTCACTCATGTAGTAGTCGGTTTAGTCTGTTGGCACAGAAATCACACAAAAGGAGTTGCTACTACATGAAAAACACTATTATTTGGCAAAACATCCCATACAGAGCCCAGAAGATATCATTAGTAAATTACATCAGTTCAACCTTTTGTCTGAAGATGAATGGTCTGTTTTGTTTGGAAACTTGCAGGGATGAATTTAAAATTTGATGGAAATTAATTTGATAATTTATAAAAATCAATAATAACATCAACAAAAAATACCTCATTTTGTAATCTTGACCTTCTGGACTATTATAATCTACATGATCCCCCAAGAGAATGAAGCGATTTACAGTCTGAGATGAAACCAGAAATACTGTCAGTGCCAGTATACCTGCAATCATGTTCATTAATATAAAAGGTTTTCTACCTGTAAATATAATACATTTGACAGCATACTGGAAGGAAAACTACGTCATAATGCATATTTTGTTTTATCTTTGTTATTATAAAGATTATTCAGCACATCATAAGATGCTAAAACTAAACTCTACATATTTACATACCTACATACATATACATTTTCTCCGAATCAATATGCAGAAAAGATGAGTGGCATTTCCATTGGTTTCTCTAAGTATTTTGAAGACACATGTCCACCCATACAGAATTCACAATAAAATGGTGATCTCAAGTATGATATGCAGTGAATTAAGAACTGTAAATCACCAGTTCCCAATCTTGTACTTACATATATTGTTTTACTTAATGGGTTTTTTTCCCTTTTATTTTTTCCCTTTTATTTTTCATTTTCTCCAAATTTAATTTAGAATCCCTGAATAGTGCTTGGGTTTGTGCAGCTTTTCAAACCTAACTCAGTGGCAAGTGAACCACTCTCAGAAGGAATTTTCAGTAAATGGTATCAGATGGGCCTAAAATACCCATTGACCCTGAAAGCAAGAAAATGGAAGCATCACTTCAAGTAATGTAATTGGTATTCTCCAATAGCATTAGAGTGAATAGCATACAGCTAATCTGTAAAACTCTCAAACATGATTTACCCTATGTAGCAGCTTCATTGTCAGATGAAGTATCTGCAATACCAGAGGAACATTGTTTACTCAGCTTTTATACAACAGTCAAGAGATGTCTGAAACGCTCTCAGGAATGCAGCCTCCATAAAAATTCTCAAGATAAAGATATAACTAACACTGTTTGCACTGATCAACAATAGAAAAACACTTCCAGAAAGAGAACGACAGCAATTTAAGAACAACAGATTAAAAAAAATAAGTAAGTCTTTAGAATTCCTTAATATAAGCTTAGTCAAAATACTCAGGACAGAAAATCAAGGCCTGGTCAACAGTTTATATTTTACATTATTAAAACATAATAAGGAAAATGTAGTGAATCAAAACAAGCAAGCTAAAACCACTCTTTCTTAGCACTCATCAGCTGAACTGGAAACCCATTATACATAAATGGAAGGAGGAGCAATCTTACGTCTTGCAGGCAATAGTGGTATCAAAAAAAAAAAAAAATCAAAACCCAAACACCGTCCACCACCCACCCCCAAACAGTTCGTATTTCATAAATCTGTGTTAAAGGCCATGCACATTTACTACCACTAATAGTCTCGTAACGTAATCCCTCATTCACTTCTCAGAGAAGTACTGAGCATATCACTGTGTTACCACATTAGCAGATACATCTGGTAATTTCCAACCTGGGTGTATGAATGTTTGAAAGGAAATTACTTGATTCTTATACTGCAAACTAGACTTTTGACTAACCACAGACATAAACGCTTCTCCTTCCTGCCTCTGCTATGAAACTATTTACAGAATGCAATCATATTAGAAGGCAAACACTTCTCCCAACCTAAATAAATAAGCCAGGCTTTTATCCTCCCTCATAGAATCAGCTCTTCTTTTTCCAGGAAGCACTTGCAGCTCAACCCCCTTCTCTACACACACAGTTGTTTTCTTGCCAGAATGAGCAAATCTTCTTATACACACAATCAGACCATACACAGTGACACAGAAAATATCTCTCACTCTTTGCACAATTAAATAAATACTTCTCCCACTTTACAGAAAATAACTTACATGATAAAAATGTGCATTTTTTTTTCTCCTGAGTCATCAATCACAACCATCCCCCTTTCTCAGAGAATGTGCTTTTGCAGTAATACTATGGCACCAAAGGAAACAAAGTCAGGGAATACACAGGCCATCTTTCACAGCAGATATCTGGACTGAATCAAAAGTATATCATTAATACTTTCAACCACAAACTATAAGCAAAAAGCATAATAGCAATAAGAACATAACTCAAGCATCTATCTACAAATGTGACTGAAACCAGCAACACTTGTTATGTAATCTGTTGGAGTCAATCAAAATGTTTTAAGATAAGAGTCCTAAACTTCTTCAACAAAATGTCTTACCTCAGTTGAAATTCTTCAAGCATCCAGCAGACACTAGTCATTTCAAATCATTACCATGATTATCTCTTTGAGAAAAATACACTATTTCATACTAAACCAGCATAATTTCATATTAAAAAAATATAACATATCTGTTTAATGACAGACCAGAGATTCAACTCAATCCAGAGTGATTCCAGTTGGTTATTTAATTTCCTAATCCATGCAACTGAGGGTGCTCTACACAGTTCCTCTGATAAGGAATGAAAATAGTATCATACTTTTGAAAAATCATTTACAACCAAGCTGGCCTGTTAATAATCCATGTGACATGCATCACCTGCAGTTGAAAGAAACCTACCTGCTGGTATTACACAGAATTTATATTCCTGATAGCAATTGAAGAGAAATCACGCATGTCTGTAGAGGAAACAATAATGTACAAAGAGCTGAACTGAAACACATTGAAAATACTTCTGTATTTCTACTTTAATTAATTTTGGACCATGTACCAGTTGTTCTCATGACCATTATATAAATAATGAGATTCATTCTATCAATTTGTTTTGTTTTCATGTTGTCCATTTTTTATTATTATTATGCCATTGTGTTAGAGTTGCATAGTTTGTAGTATTCTTTTCTTTCTTGACAGAGCAAAGGCTATATTATTACTCCTGTAGATTCCAGATTGTAGGATGATTGACATTAAGAATATTTGATGTAGGAGCATTTACAGAAAGAAGGTGAATCCTGAATGCAAACACAGGCAATAAGAAGTACTCAGAAGCAAGGCTTTGAATTCTTCGTGCCAGTAAGCAAAACAAACTGTGAAATAAGTAGATAGCATCTAGTCTTGACATAGAGCAGGATGCTGGGTCACAAAGTCCAGACCATTCCCATCAGGCAGACATGTCTATTTCACAGAATTTCAAAATCCACTTAAATTCTGGTGGCTCCTTTGTGAGAAGTGGGTTTTGATCGGTTTTTTTTGTTTGTTTGTTTCTTTCAGTGTAGAGCTGGCCAGTACATTGGAGCAATCATTTCTCATATATAAATGGAAACAAGAATCTCCATTCTATTCATGTAGTATTGCACCTTGCTAAATATATCCTACATTATAATGGTGCCTTTTCTTTAGATATCAGTCCAATAGCTACAAATGTATGTATGATAGTTACCAATGTGGGTCAACTCTATGTTAATATCCCTTGAATACACATAATAAATGCTTATAGTAAGCCCAAGTAGAGAGAAAACACAAAATACAGTAAGTACATACTTGCACTTTAAGTTTGAGATACATGTATTATGAATGCCAGTGAAGTTTTCATGTATTTAGGTTGTGTTACCTTACTCTTACTTCAGCTGTAAAATGGAATAACAACAATGTATAGCAAATCTTTATTTGTGCAAAACCACAGGATACAGCTTTTCAACCTGCATTCTGACAGTATTCAAAAGCACCCCTTGTTTTATGTTGAGCTGCTTTAGAATACCAAAGAGAATTCACTGTCAAATGCTCCACAAACTATCCAACTAGTTATCTTTCAAGCCAATAATACTTGAATATTAGACCAGTAATATTTCACCTACTGTATTCTGACGGAGAAGTACTGAGGACACACAGAAGACAAATTACCTTATTTTAGGATATTTCTTATGACATTAGAGTTCAGACCATTTCAGTTTCATGCTTCTACAGTAGTTAGGAGAATCTGATGCTGGCTAGCAGAACTCCTAAATATTCTATGGAAAACATAAGATGCAGATCACATAGAGCTGCTGCTCGCTATGTGGGTATTTCCCACATTCTGAATACTGTACTGTTTTTCCAAGCCAGAAATGTAAACTCCTTAAATAAATTCCAACTTGAGAATTTTAAATAATCTTCATTTAGCAAAATTAATCAATTAATTACAGTTAATTTTGCTATACAGGTAAATGCCATTCTAACATTACCACTAAATTCTTAAGAAATTTTTTGCTATACATGTCAAAACATTATCCACTGCAATATCCAGTTCAAAATGAAATGTAAAAAATGCCAACCTCTAAATGCAAAAACAAAGGAAAAGCTATACCACAGCTTTAAAAATCTGTTTCTAATAGGTATCCATGCTATATATCCATACTGAAGAGTTTAGTAACTGATAATATAACAATCAACTAGACTACAACGAACTTAAAATCTACAGTTTGGAAGATCTAGTTTACCAGAATCTAAAAATACTAGCAAGCATTTATTCTTATTCAATAATAGATGAAAAGAAAATACTAAGCAAGGCATCTTGGGAATGTGATGCAGATAAAGCTAAACATAGCACAGAGTGCTAATTAGGAAAATTTGTGCATCATCTATCTGGGCAAATCTACCTCCTGCAAAACTTCTTGAAAGCATAATTTTTCATGCATTGTTGCACTGCTTGCAGTATTACATATTACACTACCTTACTGTGGAAATGTAGTATAGAAAAAAATATTTTAGTAGTGTCTGGTTTTAGTTCTGATAGAGGAATCATAGAATTATAGAATGGCTGGGGTTGGAAGGGAGATTCAAGATCATCCAGTTCCAACCCCCTGCCATGAGCAGGGACACCTTCCACTAGAGTAGGTTGCTCAAAGCCCTGTCCAGCCTGGTCTTGAATACTTCCAGGGATGGGGAAGCCACAGCTTCTTGGGGCAACCTGTTTCAGCTCCTCACCACCGTCACAGTAAAGAACTTGTTCCTAATATCTAATTTAAATCTCCCCTCAGTCAGTTTAAAGCCATTCCCTCTTGTCCTGTCTGTACAGGCCCTTGCAAAAAGTACCTCTCCAAATTTCTTGTAGTCCCCCTTTAGGTACTCTAAGGTACCTAAGATCTGCCCACAGCCTTCCCTTCTCCTTTTTTTTTCTTTTTTTTATCTATGCTAAAAAGCCATTTCCTTTCTCCAAAAAAGGACCTGGTTCTCCACTTTTGAAAAATCTGTTTTGATATTCTCCCAAGACTGCCTTTAATGTTCCAGTGAAAGAGGACAAATCCACCTTCCTAACTTAAATGGGTTTATATTTATTTTCCTTATAATGTATTTTCTTCTTAAATATCAAGTTAACAAACTTGTGATTTAGCCTTGTCATCTTTTTGTTTCATTAATGTAAACAATATCTGGAGTTCACTTATGCTTCAGTTCCCTGTTCTCTTGACTAGATAAGTGTCTTCTTTTAACACACCAGACCAATTTTTAATGGAAAGTCAGTCTTAAGTAGTCATCTTGTAATCCATCTTTCTCCCTTCTTGTATACATATTATTTGGAAAACATCGTTCACCTAATTTGAGTAATATACGCACTAATTTCTTCTGGTAATCCACCTGATGGAATTTATACACAAAAATGCTACTTTCTCAGCGTAAGCAAAGTGCTTTTTGTTTTTAATAGATTACTGAAGCAAAATAGTCTGAATCTAAGCAAATAAAATTCTGCATTTAAACACATATATTCAGGTTAATGCGCATGTTTAATGTAATGTATCTTGAAAAATGGTCATATCATTTAGGCTCTGTAGATAGGGGCCCACAGTCAAGCTACCAAGTCTAAACCAAGTTCCATTTTTCACAGATAACTGTTCAGAGAAGTTGCTGAATATATATTTTCATCCAGGTTATGCTTTTCTGTTATTTATAATCTGGACTGATATTTGGCTGTGGGGAAAATATAGACACTATAGTTTGTCATAAGAGAAATGCTATTGACCATTATTACAGGCCCGAGCACGTGACTCAGGAATTTTCATTGCACATGTTTTCTTCAAAGCACCTTACTTGGGTTTACCACCTCTTCATATTCTGCCCACACCCCTTTCTTCAACTAAATCAGACTCATAGTAGAACATAAAAGGATGGACTTGATTTTAAAGAAGTTATATGCCATGTTGTGGAAAACATGTTGGAAACTATATTTAGTTATCATGTTCCTTCATTTGTTTAGGCTAAATCCAGTGCATTTTTAGGAACAGACTTTTAAAACAGAATTATCTGAGCACATTTCTTTGCATCCCCGATACTTTCTGTAGCACTCATGTATTGCCTCAGTGGATTCAATTCATCAAGCAGATTTTAAAATCCAATCAAATGGAACTAAGCAGTCTTGCTACTTAGGGACATATGGTAGTAAATGAAACACTTAACAAAGAAAGAAAGAGGTAATAGTTGTCACAGTACTACCTTATTCTTACACTCCCATGTATATAACATTGACAAAAGAAAATGCCTTGCACAGTATGAATAGTAAATTACATGCTCAGTATATTAGCTAAACAGACTGATAAATAATGTTACCTGAAAAGCTATCATTTCAGAAATTAAAGAAAAGGAAAAGTCTTTTAGATGGGAAATGGGTCTTCAAAGACATATATTAGATTTCAAAATATACTTACGTTATTGTGATGTGGGGGAAATGAGTAAAGCTCCTATAATGTCAAAAATAGATAGGGTAGCAAGTTCTATAAACACTACTAAACATGTAGTCTTAAGAAGTAGCATTTTTTATTCTCCTCCATAGGTTGCCATAAACCTCACTGAGACTACTTCAGAAAGGCCTAAACTATTTATAGGTGATGATGATTTCAGCAATTTGATAAACATAATAGCAAGAAACAGCACCTGCATCCATTCAGTGGCAATGTGATATTACTTACAAGAAGTGTGGCTTTAATATAAAGTGATGGATCAACGTCAGTACCTCACAAGATAGTACAGATAAAAATATTAATGCCAGGATAAATGTAGCTTCAGAACCTGTGAACATTTGCAGAACAACTGTTTGACATGTGAACACTCAGGTGAGTTTAAAATCTATATGAAGTGCTCAGAGCTAATATGCAGTTTATTAAAATGTATTTGCTATGATGAAAAAAAGATTAAAACAAATTTGGCAGAAATTATAACTGAAGTAAGGCTCAAATTATTCTTCTGCTGCACAATCCAAGTTGTTGTCATGTAAACTACCTGCTTTAAAATAAAATCAAGTAGTAACTATCTGCTGTTTGCAAGGGAGAATGTTATGACCAGGCATCAGGTATATTTTTTAAAAGCAGCTCTTTGGCTTTTGGCTTCTTCTGTCACTTACCAGAAGGGATGGGATTTAACATTGGTGTGACAGCAAAGGAACTGGGCCTGTAAGGAATAAAAAGTTAGAGTGAGTACAGCAAGATATAAGTACAGCTGACCCAAATTAGCAGAATACACTCATAACAGAATAACCATGTTCAGAATCCAGCAGGAGCACGACCAGATATATTTCAGTGTTTTTTTCAGTGGTTTCTCTTTTCACCTTTTTTCTTTAAAGGCTACACAAAACAATGACACATTTGAAAACAAATGACTGTTTTAATTATGATTGTTCTACTCATATATAGATATACATACTTTCTCACTTGGATGATACTTTAGTATTTTTCATTCATTATTTTATTACTATTGGTGTCCTAATATTGTCATATTGAATTTTCTTAGTCTCTGAAGTAATTAATATTGTAATTAAATATTGGTTAAAGACAGTTCACAGCTAAATGGCACTTCCAACCATCTGTTTGCCAATTCAACTTTTAGTTTGCTGGTTTTAATAATTCTCTGACCCTGATGGAATAACTTTTTAATAGAGCTCTTAGTGGCTATTAATATGAGAAGAAGAGAACAAAATTACAGAAAAAGGCAATCAGGCACTAAAATTCTCCTGGCTTTTACCACGTCTTACTCCTTCTCCTTCAGAATAATCAAGGATACAAAAGGGAAAACAGGTGGAGTTAACTAAAAAACCCTAATCATTGCCCCAGTGACTACAACTTACATTAGAATCAATCCCATGGTACTTTCAAGTAAATCAGAAGTTATCCCTACCTGGCATATATATTCATGAAGATAGACTGTGAGTACCTAAATTTAGGAGACCTAGTTATGCACATGCCACAGTTACGAGAGCAGAATTTTTGTCATGCTGTGATTGCAACTCTTCCAGGTGTCACATGAATTAGATTGCATGACATCTTGGACAAAAAACACATCAAGCCAATAGCAGAAGGAACTAGAAGGGACACAGACATGACAGGGGGGATGCAAGGGGAGGCCTGATGCAATGGGGAAAAACCTGATCTCCAGTCAACCTTAGAGAAACATGCCTGAGAGAGCTCTGTTGGAAACTTCCACAGAGAACAAAAGACTTAAACAGAGCATACATCTATAGGATTTTTTGATGATGAATGAAGAGAGGAGGCTGTAACAGGAATCATAAGAAATGAATGAGCAGAAGATACAGGCTTACTTTTGGGGGGACACAGGCTAAGGAAATAAGCCAAGGTACCTGTTCTTGCACCAAGTGTGTAGCCCTTTCCAGAGCATGAACAGAGATCATAGTTTAAGTGTTCTCCTGTCAGAAAAGCCTCATAGAATCTTGGGTAACAAATTTGATATTCCACCCCATTTACCCAGAACTTTAATCAGAGGAATGTAATATAATCTACCACTGTCTACTGTGGCAGACAATTTTGGATCATACTACACAATCAGCATATGCACTCTTGGAAAAATGCTGTGACATGACCCAGAGTAGACTCACATTATACTACACAAGTTCAAAAAATGACTACACGCTGCCATACCCAAAGGGACCATAACAGAGAGGGAGTCAGAATTGGCTCCCACCTCCAAGACAATGTATGTAGATCGTAATTACCTTCTGGCTGTACTCTTTCAGTTTAGGCAGCAGAGTACAAGCCAGAGCTTTAACTCTAGCACCCTGTGATCCCTAAATCACAAGGTGGGAATTACTTGTTCCAAGTTAAGCATTAATTGTCTACTCATTTTCTAAACACGTAGACTTTGGAGCTTAGTGTCATCTGCAGAAGAACTGAGCACTTTCAGCTTTCAGTAAGGTCAGTGGAAGAGCTCCTTTTGGGAGTAGGAACAACCTGAAAGGGTCCTAAATGTCTTAGATGTCAGACTTGGCATTATTGCATATTCCTGACTTTGTAACTCCTTAATTTATAAGATACAGATACTTTCTTGAATTACAGAGGCATTGGTAAAATTTATCAAAACTAGAAAAAAGAAAATCTTTCTGTTGATGAACACCTCAAAAAATAATTCTATCTTGACAACAAAGATTGAAATAGCACACAGTAAGTAAAACTAAGATACACATATAGATCAATAAGATGGTAGTGTTTTATAAGCAAGCAATCCTTTGGGTTAAGTGAAACAACCATCCCAATGAAAAAATAGAACAAGATCACAGCCTGACAGGTGAGTTCCTTGACACTCTGTAATTGCAAGCATTTAAGAAAAGGCTAGATAAATATTTTTCTTTTTAGGAATACACAGTACAGTTGATTTAATTTTTGGTCTATGGCAGAAATTAAAGAAGATCAAGATCTGCCCCAGTCCTATGATTCTGTGAATCAAGACTGTATTCTAATCCCTACATACAAATAGGGGTTTGGGGGAAATGTGAGCAACCCTTTTCAGTCTTCAGCTAACATCTGACTGACTGAATTCAGGGAAAATAAATAATTAAAAAAAATTATTTAGGTTCTAAGTCTACTATTTAATAGGAAAGAATTATTTCTCAAATACAAACTAGCATGTTGAGAATCATCCTGCATAGCTTTATCTATAGCTAGACATTAAAACCCCCCACATTTTCTTCCAAGCAATTTTAAAACACAAACTGCAGATTATGTAGAGTGTTGTTTGTTTTAAGACTACTAAAATATAAAACTTGAAATTTACACAATAAAACTGTGGGTTCTAGTGACTCTCAGGTGCAAATACTACAGCAGTTAGTTTTCCTATTAAGAAAGCTTTTCAAATAACTAAAAAAAGCCAACAACACCCTCTTGTTCTCTGAGACTGATCATTACCTTACTTCTGCCTACAAAGAATGGCATGCTGTTGAGACAATACCAATGTAAAGCTTCTCTCTCTCTAAGGAAACTGTCTCTCCAAGAATGAACAATTCCATGGATTGAGATACTCTTTNCTGAGACTGATCATTACCTTACTTCTGCCTACAAAGAATGGCATGCTGTTGAGACAATACCAATGTAAAGCTTCTCTAAGGAAACTGTCTCTCCAAGAATGAACAATTCCATGGATTGAACCATGATACTCTTTCCTTTCAAAAAGTACATCTATTTCCATTATTTTATAGAGTATTGTAAGAAACAAACCTAAACCAATCCTTAGACAAGTAACAGAAATCTACCCGTTCTTCTCCTCCCACTACTGACAGCACTTGGAGAAACACAGCCCTAAACCAGCAGAAATATACTTGGAATGTCAAATACGGTTTTCCTGGACAATGAAGGCTTACCATCTATACCATTTCCAACAAATAAAGCTACTTCAATGTAAAATAGAAGAAACTCCTACGCACTGCAGTGTTGTCAGAAAGGATCTGGTGGGGGTTTTTTAGTTGTTTCTAGAGGGGTTTTTATCTTTATTTGATGAAGATAATTGTTATTAAGATGATTTTTAAAAGTGTCTAATAGATTAGCTTGGCAAATACGAGTATCATGTGCATACAAACACATGAATGTCTTCTTTACACAGCATCAGCTTTGCTATTCTCATTTTTTAGACTTTATAATTGTCTTTAACAAAGTCATATTGAGAAAAAGGGGTTAGATAAATCAGATTTTCAAGTGGGAGTTCTGTATTTCAAACAAATTAAGTTGCAGAAGTTGTGGTATCCCGCCTTGGAGGAGTTAATTACAGGACTGTCAATGGGAGACGCGCCACAAACCCACAACTACCTATCTAGTAGGATAATATAAACAGCAAATCATGCTGTGTGCCTGTGGCATCTGGCACTGTCTTATACTGGCTTTGTACCAGCACTTCTATTATATTTCACTACAGGCACAAAAAACATATGTATATGCTTTATAGTCTTTCAATATTTCCAAGGTGTACTGATACAGAAACAACCTTGATTATTAAAAAAATAAATAAAAAAGAGCTAATTAAAGTAATATAGAGTCTGTAGCAGCTTTTTTTTTTTTGACACAAATCAGAACCAGATATTGGCAATGAAATATCTTAAGGCTTTCTCAAGACAGATTTTACTGTATAAATAGAATTAAAACAGTACTATGCATCTCTTGTTTAGCATTCACAACTAATGAATGGAATTATTTTATTTCACCATTTTACTTATTTGTTTTCTTGAGATCATAAATCTAACTTTCCCTTTGTCTATCATGTGTGACCATTTCAGATAACAGATACAAAGTTAAAAAAAGTAAGCAAATGTTAGAGTCCTAATGTATACCCACTTCCATACAACCAGATCAACACACCTTAAACTACTCAGATTTGTGTGATATTAGCCCCTGACTAGATATATCACCAAGTTCTAGAACATATGTCAAATGATCATCATCTTTTGCACTCTTGAGAAAAGAATTAATCCACAATAGCAGCAAATAGTTTTGAGCCTGGAGTCCCTCCATTTTTTCAATCTCCAAAAGGTGTGAGAGGAGTCACCACTCTAGTGTTGCACTAGTGCAGTGATAACTTTAGATTGAACAGTCTATCAAGAAATAACAACAGGAAAATGAAGCTTAGACACACTTATTCCATCAATGACTGACTTTCTGAGAACTTTCCCCTGCAACCTGATTGACAGCTTTCTTGTCTTTTTGACAGGACTAATACTGCCTTCCTATCATGTATGAACATCTGTATTACAAGATAAAGCAGAGCTTCTTTTAATGGTCAGGATGAAATTAAAATACAACATGAATTCTATGCAGAAGAATGGATATCAGGCCCACTGTTGACATTAGAGTCAAAGTCCCAAACAAAAACAGCTAGCCTTATTCCAGTGTACAATGATAAAGTATTTATGTATCATACGCATGAATTGCAATGACCTGAAGCAGTTATGTTTTCAAAGAACATTAAGAAAAACATGATCCCTCCTAGTGCAACTCTTGCCTCTCTTTTATTAAGACTAATGAGAACAAATTTTACTCAATCCCAGACCAAATGGAAAATCCAGTTAGTGTGACAACTGAATGATAATGATATGATTACCAAACCACAGAGTTTCCAAAAGTTCTGAATCCCTTCCATGCAATGAAGGAAATTATTTTTAGTTCAGTGCTTAAGATGCTCTCAAATAGCATCATAAGAAAGTGACCCTATTAAACAAATAACTAGTACTAAAAACGACCCTCAGAAAAATACCCCTCAGTATATATCTCAGCATTTTTTCTAGTTTTCTTGTAATAGTTGATCAGTCTCTGCTTTCAGTTCTGTGTTTTTATTTTAGTAATCGGGGCAGAGAGCAGAGGAAATGTCTTTTACATTCTTTTCTAATACATACAATACGAAATACTCAGGAGTGCAGAGAATGATGTCCTGGGCTTTTCTAACATACTTACACACTGTCTCTCACAAGACTAAAACTCAGATGACGGATGGTGCTTTCTCTATCTCACTGATATTTAGTTTCCACCTTTCAGGGCTTGAAAATACTTCTTTGCTGCCCTCCTCAATATTTTTGAACAGTAGAACTATTGCAAATAGCAAGGCAAAGTCAAAAGTCTGAGCAAGATTTGACCCATTCAAAATAGAAATAGCTGTGAAAAGGTAATTTGGAAATAAGTCTATATGAAAGAACAGGTTTCTAGCCCTTGAAAAAATCCCTTGTAGGTCAACTTTACCCCCAAAATACACCTCCTATGAGGTTTCAAAAGCAGAAGTTTCTTGTATGTTTTCAAGTTGATTTCAAATATCAATCTTTCTGTCCCTTCCCCCTTCTCCCCCCAATTTTACAATATTCTGTTATTCTCTCTTCCTGCTTTCACCAAGATTTGGAAAGAGCACATCGCCTGGGGAATTGAAATTATCCATTAAACAAGTAATTAAACTAAAAAGGTGAGTGTAAAAAAGAAACTGAATATACAGTTAATTGAAGTCACTGGTTTTTTGGTGCTGGGACAAATGAACTGCTGGCAGAAAATCACATTGAGTAGAGCCAAGGCTGAAAGCATTTAAGGCAGCAATAGTACCAACAGAAAATTCTCTTGAGGCAGCAAAATACCAGATTAATTTATCCTATGGAAAATAAACCAACCCATTCCATAACACAACCCAATTTTCCACCCATTTGAAAAAACAGACATGGAAGGCCTGCAGTAAAATGACTTCTCTCAGTTCCAGTTGCTAATTCATTTCATACCTCAGGACTGCTTGACCAATATGCATTATGCTTTTGTATTCTAGACTGGCATGTTGAGGAATGGCAGTTCTCTCCCTCATGATTCCTTCAGACAAAAAAGGAGCAGAATCAAATTTTATTTCTTATATTTCTTTTGTTTGGTTTCATTTACAAACTGGGTGGATGCCAAATGTCATCCAGCATTTTTTAGGTTTTGGAATTAGAGATTTAGATGGTTTTTTGTTTTTTGGTTTTTTTTTTTTAAATGACAACCGTATCCTGGGCTGCATCCAAAGGAATGTGACCAGCAGGTCCAAGAAGGTGATCCTGCCCCTCTGCACTGCTCTCGTGAGGCCTCACCTGGAGTATTGTGTGCAGTTCTGGTGTCCTCAACATAAAAAGGACATGGAGCTGTTGGAACAAGTCCAGAGGAGGGCCACGAGGATGATCAGGGGACTGGTGCATCTCCTATATGAAGACAGGCTGAGAAAATTGGAGCTGTTCAGCCTGGAGAAGAGAAGGCTGCGTGGAGACCTCCTAGCAGCCTTCCAGTATCTGAAGGGGAGTGATAGGGATGCTGGGGAGGGGCTCTTCATTAGGGACTGTAGTGAGAGGACAAGGGGTAATAGGTCCAAACTTAAACAGGGGAAGTTTAGATTGGGTCTAAGGAAGAAATTCTTTCCTGTTAGGGTGGTGAGATGCTGGAATGGGTTGCCCAAACAAGGAAGTTGTGAGTGCTCCATCCCTGGCAGTGTTCAAGGCCAGGTTGGACGAAGCCTTGAGTGGCATGGTTTAGTGTGAGGTGTCCCTGCTTATGGCAGGGGGGTTGGAACTAGATGATCTTCAGGTCCTTTCCAACCCTAACTATTCTATGATTCTAAAAAATGTTTCTAAATATGTATTTAGTTATATCCTCCTACTGAGCAATGGTGCATTGAAGAAGAGTTTATACATTTGCAAATAGAGAAGTGAACAAGAGAAAATACAGAATTTGTCAAAATGATATTTGGCTAGTACATGCAGATGCATCCTTCCCCAAAATATACACATGGTGGGAAGAAGAGAACATACTACAAGTGGTCAATTTTAGCTTGGCAATTCACATAACACTAAGAAAACCATACTTATTTTAAAGTCAATGCTCAAGGAATTTATAAGATATAAATACACAAAAATATATCTTCCCTGAGAGGATTCTTAGTTGGATTTGGAAGCCTGCATATAATATAGGTATGTATGTAAAATTTACTGAGTTTATTCTTCCATGGAAACAGCAGAGAAATTACATTCAGCTTGATTCATACTTCTACTTGCTGAGAGCTGTGGCAGAATGAGACAATGCTTTCTTCTATGAACTCTGTCCTCATTACAATGTCACACTTGGGAGTCAAATGTTTTAATAATTACAGAGAATGTAGCATTTCAAGTGGTCATAATGAGATTAATAAAGCAAGAAGATCTTTCAGATAGAACCTCATGTCACATTAGGCCTTATTAAAAGAAGAAGGTATTTTGCCACTGAGCAGTATGTTCTGAAAGGATTGTCAATAACTGTCACATGGGTGTTCATTAATTGTGATTCACTGCTTTGAGAAATTTATTTTTCATCTAGGAAACCAGAACCCTGGAACTTATTTCATTTGTGATGCCGCAAATTCATACCATGCTGCAACAAATTTCAGGATGGAAAAAAATTTGGGCCTCTAATTAAGGTGTTCAGTACTGTGGGGGAATGAAGCTACCCACTCCTGACCTAATGGCATGGCCCACTTTGCTCATCTGCAAACAGATAATGCATTCCTCAGCTGACACTGATTCCTGAAGCTATTAATTGGCTTTCACCTCCACCAGGAAGAACACTATCCTCACATTAATTAATCTCTCTAAAAAACACTCCTTGCATGCCAGGGCCTTGGTTATCGTATTTGTCATACAATCACAAGCCTGTGAGTGAAAATATTTTGGAGTTTCAATAAATTTATAGATAGCTGGTAATACATTTTTTAAGTTTAACACAGCTGTTAATATTCCAATGGAAACTGGATGAATATCTTCACTAACCCATGTCTCTCCTATACCACATTTTCTGACTAAACACAGGATAATATTTAACAATTCACCTTTTCACTGAGAGTAGCAGGTGGGACAGGGTGTCAGGGCTGCAAACGCTAGCAATACAAGGGCACAGAAGCAGCTGCTGGCTCCATCAGGGGCAGGGAATGCAGCAGGCAGGGCAGACTTGAGGTGGTGCCTGGCTCCAACCACCAGCCACAGGGCAGCAGTAAGAGAAGACNCCAAATGCTTGAAAGGAATGCTGAAACGCTAGCAATACAAGGGCACAGAAGCAGCTGCTGGCTCCATCAGGGGCAGGGAATGCAGCAGGCAGGGCAGACTTGAGGTGGTGCCTGGCTCCAACCACCAGCCACAGGGCAGCAGTAAGAGAAGACCGAGGACAAGCTGGGAAGTCATTCTGTGGGTCTTAGGATCATAGAATAGTATGGGTTGGAAGGGATCTTCAAAGGTCATCTAGTCCAATTCCTTTGTAATGAGCAGGGACATCTTCAAATAGACCAGGCTGTGTAGAACCACACCTTAAAAACAGAAAACAAACACAAAGATATTTACAATTATTTCTTCCTTCTTTTTACATTAAATACCATTGAAAGATATTTAGAAAAACATACCAACTGGGGAAAGACTCATTTTAAGCATGTGCTTAAATAAGACCCTGAAATTTAGCGTGAGACCTCTATCATATCTGAACACAAATCTACCTAATACAACAACAGTTAGGAAACCTCATCCTCCTAATAGTGCATAGTGAAACATTTCAATGTATTCTTCAAACAGTAAATCAATTCTTGCACTGACTTCGTGAATTAAACATGATTTTTCCTTTACTTTGGATTTTGATGTTAGTCCAAAAGTAAAAGTAGATGTTTTCATTGTCATCTGTCACAATCATCCTTTTAAGTAGTTAAAACATAGTAACAAACACAAGATATTTGTCCTAAGGAATGTAAGTGCAGGGAGGAGATGAAACTGTTACCTGAGGAAGGACAGCAAGCAATAAACCTGGGCACATCTTAAAAAGAAATTTTCTGCAATCTGAAACTGTAGAGAAGCATCTGTCTGCAGGAGCACAGAAGAGCAATTAAGACTATAATGTCTGCCTTGAATGCCACTAAAGCCTCAGGCACTTCTGTTGAGAGCATTCTGTGACCCTTAAGAATGCCTGTGTTCATATTTAACTCATCAGGGAATTGCATATCTAAGTAGTTACTTAAAGTTAATCCATCATAAGGCAGAAAGGCAAAAAATTCAATTTCAGGAGTTGGGGAAAATTTTCAACACACACACAGGATAAAGAATGACTTAGGCTACCATCCCCTAATAGAACTTTTGCCCTTTCAGACATCCAAGGTAGCACACTTACCCTGCCAGCCTACACTGTAAATATTTCCTACAAGTTTAAGGCAATACTTAGAGAAGAATAAAAAAATTATTACATTAAGGGATGTTTACAATACCACAAGATTACAACCACAGCTTTTGATTAACTACCTAAACCAGTTCACTTAACCAAGGCTGCTTTAAATCATGCTAGAGTAACCACATCAGTGTTCAACCAGCTGAGCCACAAATATGCTGAGGATTTTGCCAGGAGGAATATGATGTTTACAGGATTGGGGAAGGGACTCAGAAGGAAGGAAAGAAGGAATGTCTTTTCCCTGGAAACAAAAGTCTTGTTTACACTTAGGTGGTTAGTTTTTACACATTCTTACCCCTTTCTGCTTCCTTCCTGCTGGATGCCAGCCACTGCTTGGCAGGTGCCTATGTGTCTTCTCCAGCCTCAGCTGGCACTCACTGATACATGATCATGCTGTGATGCATGAACATTCCAGGGCTGCCAGCCCTTCCCCAGCTCTGGTACTCAGAGACCTAAAGCTAAAGCCAGGGAAGCCACAGGCACAAGGCTGCTGGGCACAGGAAAACAAGTCCCAGATGTCTCTGGCCACAGAAGCCCAGAGAGCTCTTGGAGCCCTGCTCTGCCAGGACAATGAAAAACCATGGTCTTCTACTAGCAATGGCAAAAATAATGGGCTTCTAATCCCCTCTTCATAGTCACTGAACCACAGGAGTGCAGTAGAGACATTGAGAACTCAACATCTCAAAGATTCTGAAACAAAACTGAGCAATATAATTTTTCAGTGTGCTTACTTTTTACTACCTCATGACAATCTACATGGGTCTGAGTGTGGCTTACAGTTCCTTTTCACCACACATGGCCATTACTTCAATTGTTAAGTGATATTTACAGCCAATGAAATTTTCACAATCAGCAATAGCACTACGATTGTAAGGCTTAAAAATACAGGCTGTAAAGTTCAGCAAAAATACAGTTTAGGGGAAAAAAACTCTTTAACAAGTTGTTCTTATCCCATTTCTTGGGATGAAATAACCCCCAGTATTTTAAGAAATGGACATCTACTTTGGAACACGAAAAAGATCCATAATAAATAAAATGTTGAACAAAGAGATTTGGGGCAAGACCCTCTTGCATCTTTATAACAAAAAAAAAAAAAAGAAAATTAGTAAGGAAAAACTACTACTCGCATACACACTTATTGTATCCCTACCATAATGTGAATACATTTAGGTTTTATTAGCAAAGGTAAATGAGGATAATTTGACATTTATACTTCTTCAACTTTAGTAATATTAACAGCAACAAAATTTAAGAAGGCTTTAAAACATGCTAAATTTGGAGTTTGAGCACACAAGGAAAACTGAACAAACACTTTATTTAGTCCAATTTAGCAACAGAGTTTAATGTCTCTAATATTGTACATGCTTATAATAACCAGAACCATATCTTCTGCTTAATCTTTACTATACAGATATTAACATTACAAAATACATTTTAGTATTTCTAAGTTTGGCTTTATTTATCTAACTAAAACTGCACATAAAACCACACAAGTCATCCTGAGATCAGTACAATACTAAAAAAAACAATTCTGTTAAATTTAAAACATTAAGGCTCAAACATGGAAAGAGATGAAAAAAGAAAAAATTCACACACCTTTCACTTGTATATTATCAACAGAATTCACAGGTACTTCCAAATCCTGCAATCCAAGGGAGATAGTCTGTTGTCTGTATGCTTTCTTTAACTAACAGGTGATTGACAGGTTGTCTGCATTTAGAAATATTTTTTGTCCTGGACTTCCTTAATAAATAGCAACTAGAAGCTAACAATTTTCTCTAAACAACTTCCAGCCTAGTGGAGTTTTTTTCCTCAAATTCAAAACTTACTGAACTAGAGTACTCCAATATAGTTATTCAAGTGAGCCAGATCCTCAGCAAATGTTAAAATGGTGCAGACTGCTGAAGACTCAAGCAACAAGGTTAGAATTAAATAAATGTAAATGCCTGAACCAATTCAGCCAATACAGGGTTCATATTTCAGAGTCTAGGTTGTTCTAGGTATGTGAGTGCTCCTATGATTCAAAGTCAATGAGCTGAGTCCAAATTATTACAAGATGAACTATGACTCTGATGTCTCTCTATATAATCATGACAAGCAAGGAATTAACTAAGCTGAAGCCAACCACAAAATATCCCAGCCACATCAACATGCCAAAATGCCCACTCTAACACAGCTGCACTGCTCTGGGATCTATGTTTCTGTCACTGCATATAACATCTATGCTGTGCCATATAATGACCATCACTTGCTTCACATTTTGTATCCTGGTTTACAGACAGCACAGGTTTAGTGCCTGCCACATGTGATTATGGCACATAATAAAAGTCAGATATCACTCCTTATATTTTCAACTGGGAAATGAAGGCATTTACTACTTTCCAGGCACAGCCATAAGCTTTGGATTTTGTTGCATTTATTTGGAATCACAACCTGTGTTTTTTCACCCATAGTTTAACACCAGTGAAGTCATCCTGGTTCTGAGAAAGTGCCTGGGCCAGAATACAGTGCTATACAGTGCTAGAGTAAGGTAGACACTTGATTCTTTTTCCTTTTTTAATATTTTTAGTTTTCTCTGGAATTCGTCTGCCAAAAAAATACACTAAATATCTTCAATGCTTTGTACTTCCCACAGGTAGTTCTGACATTTTTGCTAGGCAGCACCATACCTTAACACATAATTTTCACTAGAACATCATTCACATTAATGCAACAAAGAGAGAGTGTTTTTAGAATCATTTTCCCCTGAACCATAAGCTATAATCAGGCAAAGGGAAAAAAAGAAAAAAGAAAAAAAAAGATATTAGGAATACATAAGATAGAGACCTCCTTTTTTCCTTCTGTACAAAAATCCCATCTTTCTTCTAAAGCTTCCTAGTACTTATTTTAACAACTATTTAATAATTTTTAGCAGTATGTGTCTCAAGTTTGGACTGTTGAGATTCCACAGAGACTGGCAAATATCTGACTAATTTATTTGTTTGTTTGGGCTCTGGGTTGTTTGTTTTTTTTTTTTCCCCCCCAGTGAATCTGTACCTGTCCAGTCTCAATAAGTTTACCTAGATGTAGTCCAGTGAATCAGGGAAGCCAGTGGGGGCTGGNTTTATTTCTACAAAGTTTGGAAATTTTTTGTTTAATTTTTTTGTTTGTTTGGGCTCTGGGTTGTTTGTTTTTTTTTTTTCCCCCAGTGAATCTGTACCTGTCCAGTCTCAATAAGTTTACCTAGATGTAGTCCAGTGAATCAGGGAAGCCAGTGGGGGCTGGATTCTGTTCAATTACTTCTGACAACTGATTTTCAGCTGAGCTACATCTGGATGGGATTTTTTATCATTAAAGGTCAGCTCCTGGACTTCAACAGACAAAGAACTATTTGGGAAATTAGAAGGTCAAAAGCCTCCTTAAATTAGACACTTCAATCAAAAGTCGTATGCAAGTCTGAATTATCTTCAGAGATAGATGATGAAATGTTTGTGTTCATAGAAATGACAATGAATATGCATGATGCAGAATCCATCTACTGTAAAAGTCTTGCAAAAGATTAAACACTGAGTATCTTGGAAAAATCCTATGGGAGTATCTTGCATGATTGGAAACTAGCTTTCCAGGGCACACAGCAGCATCCAGCATGGAAAAGGAAAAAAAAGGCACAACACAAGCTCTTTAATCATAAATCCTGTGTTTTCAGAAATAATCCTGCATATTGCCAATTTATATCAGTCTGTTTTGTAAACAAGCAGCCTTCAACAGCCAAGACTTACCAGATTTGATGGGTTTCTTTCGTTATCACAGAAGAATCCAGAAGAACAAGCCCAAAGTGCATATTGTTATTTTAGGACTGCTCTTTACCAAGGCGCGTGAATCTGTCCCATTTCATTGCTCAAACTAACGTCCATTATCAACATTCTTCAAACAGCATTTTTAGTAGCTCTTTCTTCTAGTCAGCCTATACCCCAAATATTTTATTGGGACTGGAAAAATCTGAAATGTGTGTAATATAAAAAAATTAGGAATAAATCAACATGTTTGGCAAGTGATAAACTAAGTATTTGCAAGGAAGTGTTTTATGATTATTGATTTACAAAGTGAAATAACTGTTTTACATTTCCAAGAATGCACCAACATCAGAAAATGCAGACACTTTTGTCCAAACCAGACAGTTTGGATTAACCTATTATCCATTATTCACAAAATTACTCTTATGAAACTTTCCATGCAATAGTGATTTTATTCCAGATGGCTACCATCTAATAACCATCTATTCACATCAATTTGCTGATTTATATTTCTTGCTGACATGTACTTCCTGCAAGACAGAAGATCACCATCTTTTGTCAAAAATGCCCATAAATTGTGAAATTCTGCTTGCTACATTTTGCATGCTGTGGGTTAGCTAAATAATACAGTTTCTTTTTTCATTCCAAAACTGCATCAGCTTTGAAATACAGTGGCGTTATATGAGAATTCTTTTGTTTTCCAAAACTCTTCTTCAAAATCTTTGTGAACTACAGAATACAATTAATTGACCTTAGAAATACAACTTTTAAATAGTATCATAGAAAAAACTAGGTTTGAAAAGACCTTTAGGATCAAGTCCAACTTGATAACCCCAGCACTGCTAGGTGCACCACTAAACCATGTCCTAAGGGCCTCGTCTACATGGCTTTTGAACATTCCAGGGATGGTGATTCCATCACTTCCTGAGAAACCTGTTGCATGTATCTATGACATTAAACGAGCTTTCAAAACACTGGCCAAAGACTACATCAGTCTGTAGAACCGGAAGATCAAACAAATTGTTGAACTTGTGATCTGGACAGGTTATTGGGTCAAGTTTTCTCTTGTTAAGAAGTGTTATAGGATGCTTAATAAGCAAGTGGGTTAAGAACTCTCATATCTTAAATTTCCAAGTTTATACCTACTCTGTAGTTGTGATTCATATAGACATGAAAGAATTTCAACAAAAGACAAACAATATCCCCACACTAACACACACAAACAAAAAAAGCCACCCCAAACTGAAATAAAAAGCCAACACACATGGCCACACTGAATGGCCTTAAGACCCTCAGCATACACCAAGCCAAAACTCTGGGTAGGGTGGTCATAGATTCAGGCCTAGGTTATCAGGGATACGTTATTCTAGCACCTACTCCAACTTGCTGCATAATTCAGGTAATACCTACATAAGCTTCACAGATGGCAAAGCAAACATACCCCAATAAAGTCCCAAACGCATAAAAAAAAAACGACATGAAAACACGTCTCTAACACTAAAAAAAAATGAGACCATGAACATCACCTGTTGTATCACCATATTATATGCAACTTCTAAACTTTTGTTTGATCTCTTCACCCAGGAAAATACCTCAGAATTTCCACCCACTTTTTCATCTAAAAATTTCTACATGATCAGTGGGTCTCAAAGTACTAGATAGCCAAGGTAATGAGGTAATATTCCTACTTACAGCTGAAAAATCTTAAGGTTCTCAAAACTGTTGTTAACTCTAATTTCTACTAATACCTTACTCGAAATCTCTTCAAAGCTTACTCCTTTTCCTACTTGGCACCTGCTGCTGAACCAACCTACAAGACAGTCTACTAGTGTGCCATTTTTTGCATCATATCACTTGTTCTCTAGAAAGACTTCTGAACATCCCTACAGCACATTACAGAAACACAAACCTAATAACCTTTTCTTGGGAATTATTCTGTACTCAGGCCATGCCACTTTCCCATTATGCTTCTAATTCTGTGTTACTGTACTACTGCTCCTCGAGATGCTTTGAAAACTAAAGGATTCTTCTCCAAATAGCCAGAAGAAAAGTTAAACTCTGCTCATAAAAACATTATTTTATTAACAGTACTATGAGATTTGTACTACGGGATAGCTGAATTTCAGCCATTCAGTTAATTCTTGACTGTATTTTGAAAAAAAAAACCAAAAAAACCCAAAAAACTCCACACCCAAACAAACCAACAAAAAAACCCCCAAACCAAACAATCAGAAAAATCACAGAAAGGAAAAAGCAAACATAATGAATCTTGGGGAAAAACTATCAACCATATTAGAGCTTTGTAGTTTGGCATGACAGGTGAGTATTTCTTTTTTATAAAAACCCTCCTAAATCAGAACAACAGTGCGGATGGTATGGTATAATTGTCTCTGATATGCTGCGGTGAGTGCTATTTATGGTTGTTTATAAAATACACTGTCAGAATAGCAGGCTGCTGAGGACCTTAGCATTATTTATGGATTCTCCTGTCTCCACATGCCCTTTCAAACACCAGATTATAAAAAAACCCTGAATTTTCAACAGTATGCTCTTGAAACAAGACCACTTCCTTCAGAAAAGATTTGTTATATCATACATCTGTTATACTTCAGTGGTTCTGTGAATACCTATTATGGAAAAGATCTGCAGCTTCAACAAAATATTTCCCACATTCTCTCTTAACAAAAGCCCAAATTCTGTACTGAGTGATGACACATATAATACTACTTATGCCATTAGTATCATACCTATATAAGTCAAGAACCTGGACTTTTATATCGGGCTTTCACAGGTGCCTATGGAAATGCATCAGCCTGTATCACACAGCTTTAAAAATACAGTTTTAAATACCCAAGTACTTGTAAGACATCTTTAAAAACATCTACATAAAATGCTTTGAGGTACAATTTCCTTTGGCATAGCAAATATCTGCTTTGCTAAATATGCCTATCAGAGAAAAGTCACCAAACCTTTACAGACTTTCAAAAGACAAATTTTAGAACTGATGTTCTCACTTTCTTTCAAAAAAGCTTTAAGTAAGTAGAGTTTTCAAGGTCGATAAACACCAACCACACGTTAGTTTCCTTGGTTATGTCATGCTCTTCTTCAAAAATTGTCATTTAGCAACAGAAGATGGCTTGTAGAAGAGATATAACACAAGTGGGGCTGTTTGGTTTGAATTGTTAAGTATCAGAACAGGCGTTCAGACAAGGTAGATCTGCAGTCATCAGTGTGGGTTTTTTTGAAAGTTCTGACCTCAAAAGAACTGCAGTAATACCAGCCACTTGAATCAAAATCCAAGAGTGATAAAGAAAGTAGGCCAACTCATTTGTACATCTTTAGATAAGTTTTTTGATACTTTGCAGTTTCCAGATATTGTCTAATAAGCTGCAAATTGTCAGTGGGAAGATACAGCAAAGAAGTGAGGAAAATCGTTACTTTATTTATTGTGATTCAAACAGATATTTAGATTTCTTTGTAATTCTCATACGTTTTTCACCAATTATTTACACATAACAATGAAATACAAACTTACAAGACATGCGGTGACAAAACTTTCTTTTTCATTGGATAAGTAGTTATTCTTTAAAAAACAAAAAAAAACAAAAAACAAAAAACAAAAAAAAACCCCAAAACTAACTACAAGTCACATCCACATTTATTTCTCAGGTTCCTAAAATGATACATATCCAATAAGTACCTGTTTTTCATCCCAAAATACTTTCTTCTTAATAAACTATCAGACATGCAGGAGATGCTGGCCATTTGTTTACAAGCTTCTTACTAAATCACAAATGAAATGTGAATAAATGAGTTAGGAATCCAATAATGATTCTAAACTGCCAGGTACTGGTAACTACTGATAATGTCTTTTCTGCAGTACCCAAGACTGTTACTGGCAGCGATCTGTCCACAATTTTCAGACAGCCTGAGCTTGGTAAGAGTCGTCTTTAGATTTATGTTGTAGTTTGAACCCAGCCAGGCAGCATGTTCACCCACTCAACCCCCCCCTTCTGGCTCTCCCCCTCTTTCCTCCCCATTCCCGGAGGAGTGGGAGGGAAGATGGGCCCAAGAACTCCCACTGGTCAGATAACAACAGTCCAGTAACCAAGGTACAACACAAATCACTATCGCTATCACCAACAATAATAGCAATGACAAAGAAAACAAGGGAAGAGGGTACGATACCACCCGCCAAAAACAAGCCCAACGAGGAAGTTCCCCCTCCTTCTGGGTAACTCCCAGTTACCTCCTGGGCATGACATGCTATGG
>NDXB01000640.1:92422-106834 GCA_002631895.1 Agapornis roseicollis | reverse complement strand
TTTTTTTTTTTTTTTTTTTTTTTGTTAGGAGAATGCTCCCACCTCTGCTCCTATCAGAGGTTCCTTCAACAGAGCTGGCTGTAAGACTATTTTTGTTTGATAAAACAAGCTAGTTTGAAAAGGTCTTACCCACCCATGGGGATCAATAACTGTTTCTTTTTAGATGTTTTTATTAACATTTCATAACCAAAGACATCAAAGTACCTCTAACTTGATTTGCTGACTTGCAACTATGGTCTTTTTTATTCTGGAATTTTTACTTTATTCTAACAAAAATATTTTTACGGCGAAGTAAATCCCTTCTTTCTGAAAACAGCTGTTTAAGCCTGTGAGCCTATGCACTTTGTGTCTGTTTTGCTTTACTTTGGTTAAATGTTAGAGGTTTCTTTTGGAAATGAATACACACACCTAAGCAGTATTTTTCACTGCTATTGATGTTAATTTTCTTCAAACTTGAATATTTATAGCCACTGTCTCATGTTCCTTTTTTCCCTATTATTGTTTTTATAGTGCCTTTTTCTTTTTGCCATGTAAGAAAAATAAATAGGAAACAGAACCTCTCTGCTCTGCTGTTCATATGCTGAATACACATGATTGGGGCATAAAATCCATCTGGTATTGATTTCAATAAGGAAACATGAATCAATCATCTTTCCTTTTTAATAAAACTGCAAAAGAACGCTTCCAATTGAGTTGACACTGAAGATGTCTCCAAAACAAATATAATAAGATGGCAAAAATAGCTGTGCCTGTATGATGCATTTTTTAAATGCATAAACTTTTAACAATTGAATGTTCTTTGGCATAATGTAGCATAGCAAGATTCACAATGATGACACAGATGTGGTGATAAGTGGGGCATGCTGATAAGTTCTCATATAAAAGGACTTGGATGATTTAACTTCACATACACTAGTATAACTTTTTCTTGTGAAAATCATACTAACCTTTCTTCCCTCTTGCTCTCCTTTATTATTTTCTAAGGTCACAATTTTGAAAACTTAGACTAGATAAAATGTTGAAACAAGTGTGGAACAAAAATGAAATAGCAAGGTACATGCAAAGTGATCTTCTGGGTCTTTTCAGTACCTGATTCCAGAATGCAGCTTATAATAACAAACTATGTTTGGGTACAGCGTAAAAAGTAAGATAAGGACAAGGAAAACTATCCAGGGTAGGTTAATGTTCTCATCTCATCTATTTTTTTATTTATTTTTTAATGAGATGAATTAACGATGGTCAGGGAGGGACATCAATTCATTTTGCTACTGAAGTTGAGATCTTTCCTCTGTTAAGCTCTGACAGTAAACAGCCCATGCATAAACTCTAAGTTAAGTATCTCCCACAGCTTGTAAATAGCTGATTTTATTGTCTCCTCCCTTCTTTGGGTCGTATGTTACCACAGTTGTCATTATTTCCCTTTCTCACCTGTTTCTTTTTTGAGAGTTCTCTCTATTCTCTGGGTTTTTATATGCATACTTTCATAAGTTTTATAGACATACTTTCATAAGAATTCCCTTCTCTCCACTCTAAGGCTGTAAATACAAGTTGTTTCTAGACTCCATTTATTGTTGGCTGCATTGTTTTAGTCATTTGCATTTATTTATATCCTCATCAGCTGTGAATAAAAGCGAGAGGTTTCCTTTATCTTATTTCAGACAAAAAGAGTGAAACCAAATACAGCAAGAAGTGACTGAAAGAAAAGGATGTTGGCTTACTTTCTGCTAGCATTTCATAAAGAGTGAAGATTTTTGGGTTTTGTTACTTTTTGCTTACTGGTTCCCCAGATTTTGATGTATTTTGCAGAGTTTTGTTCTTCGTCTTTGGGGTTTTTAAACTCAAAATAATTAATTTTCAGATACCTACATGAGTAATAATGCTTGAGTTAATCTGGTTAATTAACTCTTGTAACCCTACAGAACTGTAAAGTTATGTACCTAAAATGCTTGCATTTCTTCTCTTGATGTGCATTTTATCTGAGGAGTTAAAGACTGAAGTCCCAAACTTTTCTTTGGAAATGTATCTCTTTGGACATGATGAATAGTTCTTCTGAAGTAACAGTATTTGCTTGCTGGATTTTTTTTTTATAAAGAATGCTAAAATTTGCTTTAAAAGTAAAATTTATATGCTATGATTTCTCTAAAATAAACATAACTAACTAGAGGTGTACACTTAGAAACAGTAATTCTAAGGAGACAGGAACTAAATAAATCTTCCAAAATGTCATGTTAATGATTAGATTTTTTTTTTCTTTCTGAAAAGAACAAAGGCAGAAGTTGTTAAAGAGAGCTCTTCATACCTTAATTTATGGTTCTAAACCTAATAACAATCTTTTAAGTCCCATTCAATTGAATACAACTTACATCACTGACATTGAAGCTAACACTAATAAAATTCTTAATTTGCATTTCATGTAGATAAACCAATCCTGCAGTCATTCCTTAGGCATATGTTGACCGAAGGGTTCTATTAGTTACACCAAGTATAATGACAAAACTACAGTAATTTTCTTTTAGTGAAAAAGGCAAATAAATATCTCACTGTACAGTGTGATTTCACCCTGTGATTTCACCCTATGTTTTCTGTTAACCTACAGCTGATACAAGCAGCCTCCTGCTCCCTTAGTCTGTTTCTTGCCTCTTCTTTGGTCTTTGCTAGTTGCAGTATGCTGTTTTTAGTTTTCCTAATCAGTTATCTTTAAGACTCTGCTCTCAAATAGATGAGTGATAAAGAAAAAATGAATTCTATGTTTTTAGGTTTCTCTCTTCAACACAGGAAATCTGTCCATAAAATCATAAAGAGACTACACAAAAAGCTTAGCATAGTAAAAGGTGAGGGAGCAAGTGTTCAAGGGTGAAGAAGGGCAGTAATCCTTTAAAACATTTTTGCAATCAGAAATTTTTGGAATCACACAATTTCCTTTGACCCTTTGTGCAAACTTAAATTACAGCCAAGCAGCCTTTTCTGTGTGAGTTTCGCTTCATTTTGCTTTCTTTCAGTCCTCATATTAATACAAGAAAAATGTATCCATGTGGTATCCATTTCAGCATTATTTACTATAGCTAATCCCAAGTGTACAATACTTCCTGCTAACGAGCAATATAGATTAAAGGCAGATGTTTGCTGTAACCATGAAGGTGGCATTCCTCTTATGGCAACATGTTTAATTTGTGCTCTATTTTTACTTCTCGGTATGTTGCTTGTTGAGCAGTTGTAGTTCTCTTCTGCTGTAGTTTAAATAAAAAAAGGTCTCCATCTTGTGTCCTTCACACACAAGGCACAGAAAATGGGAACTGGTAGTGTTCATTAGTATTTAATGCCTGAGCAGACAACAAGAGGATTGTCTGATTGTCCAGAAGCTATTTGAGGCTGTGTCCTGGGTTCAGCTGTAGCAGTCATTTCTCTCCTTAGTAGCTGGTGCAGTGATGTGTTTTCAACTTTAGCCTAGAAGAGTGCCAATAACACTGAATGTTTTTAGCTGTTGCTAAGTAATGTTTACTCTGATCATGGACTTTTCAGTCTCATGCCCTGTCAGTGAGGAAGGGCACGAGAAGCAGGGAGGAAGCAGAGATAGGACACTTGACCCAGAGTAGCCAAAGGGGTATTCCATACCACAGCACGTCATGCCTGGCATATAAACTGGGGGGAGTTACCCTGAAGGCCCAGATTGCTGCTGGGGTCAGGCTGGGTGGTATTCTGCCCCCTTGTTATTTCTCTTATTATTATTGGTGCTAGCAGTAGTGGTTTTGTGTTATACCGTAGTTACTGGACTGTCCTTATCTCAGCCCCGGGGGATTTACATTCTTTTGAGTCTCTTCCCCATCCCTCCTAGAGCTGGGGAAGGAATAAGAGAAGAGTGAACAAGCGGCTGTGTGGTTCTGAGTTACTGGCTGGGCTTAAACCACGAAAGGATGCAAGCCAACAGGAATTTGATTTTGGACAAACCCATGATACTTATAACTTCGGGGAAGTGAGTGGACAAGTTGAACTTCAGAATCAGTTGAGCTCTTCCACTGCAACACTTTCACAGCAAAAGTTCCAACCCATCTCTCTACTGTTTTAATTCAGGCATGATGTTGAGCTTGTCTTAGTCTTCTGTAGGAAATTAAGAAGTGCATGTATGCATCACTACTTGAAATAAACAGCTACTGAGAGACAGTTATCTTTTTGTTTCTACTGCTAGTTATCATCTGTTCATGCATGAGATGGTTTGGTGTCATGATCTTCACCCAGAAAGTAGCTCTATGCAATGTTGGACACTTAGAAGTTGAATAGTGTTGTGTTGTACAAGAACAAGATGTGTTGGGGGATGGACCCCCAAATGAACAAGATATTAGAAAGGACTAACGAAAGAAAGGTTGGTATTTAATAGTGTGTAATAGAATAACACCGAGTAAACTAAATAAGAATAAACCGATTTGTGATAATTTTAAAATTTTCCACTTATTAGGAAGTGGAAAGATTGAGTAACCTTATTCCCAGTTTTGTAGTTGAAACTATCTTTTGTTAAAACAAACATGGTGTTTTCTTCACTGGCATGGACAGGATGGGCTACTCAGAGATAGGTATCTAAATACCAGAAATTCTCTCCACCCATGTGTGAAAGTGTGCGTTTGTTACTCAGCTGTATGGACTGACTTGTGAGCTGATACCAGGAAGTATTAGCATGAAGAAATAAATTTACTTGCTGTGTTTTGCCCAGCAATGTGTTACATCAGTGTGGTTCTGTGAACTGTTGGCTCTTTTTTCAATAGATAAGCACCCATGACATTTTTGAGTAATATAAAAATATCAACCATCACAAATTAGAAAAGTTATTACTTTCAAAGGGATGCTTAGGATCTACTTTTGAGATGTGCTGAATGTTAAATAGTCACTAAGGGGATGTAGCAGTTCTTGATACAAGTTTAGGTTTATCTTGAATGAGTTTTTATTACAGTATTAAAATGCTGCTGCATCAATAGCAATTTTTGAAATTTCAGGTAAAGTATTGCACTCCATGTAATTACACATAAACTTCAAATGCACTCTCTATGCCATTTCTTTTGAAAGCTCAGCTGGGCTTTTTGCCAGACCAGTTTCAGGTTAGTTTTAAGCAATAGCTATTTCAGGCATAGTGTCACACATGGTTCAAATTCTGGGAAATGTTTACTCTTTGAACTTACCATTCTCTGTTTTTGTGAAAAGCATCTGAAGATCATTGTCATAAGAAGAACTATAACAGCAATGCTAACTGCATCCGGTAAGGGGAAGCCAATTCTTAACCTCATTCTGTGGCAGATGGACAGCACTGACCAAGGGATTGTCTTGTTCATAGCTAAAGGCAGATCTATGGGACTGCTGAAGGAATGAGCATCAAATATTGCAGTTTAGTTTTGTAAGAGTTACAACCCAAGTCAGCAACTCCTGGAGTGAGTTCAGCACAGTATCAGTCATAGGTGGAATTTTAGACATGTTTTAGTGTCCTCCAGATTGTACAAGTTCCTTGCACCTTTTATTTTATTTTATATGATCCAATATGACCTTTTAGACAAGAGGTGAATTTATAAGTTCATTTATAAGCTGTCCACAGGCTAAGCTGTTTTTATCCTAAAGCATAAAAAGGATTGCTATGAAAGGACAAACCCAGTAGTAATGATGTAAGGAAAAAAAAAAGTCTGAGTTTTAAATGTTTGGCATAGAATATGAGAAAAGTCTCATGGTCTGGTAGCTATGGAAATGTGTGAACTTATGTCTGGTGAAAGCACTTAGGACTTATGAATGTGTACATGAATCACATGTATCAATTGTCAGCTAAGGAATAATTATATAATTTATTTCTCACTCCTGTAATTCAGGAAGAGTAGCTAAGAAGCTTAGAGGAAAACATTAATTCAAGTATCTGAACAAGTCTGTTCAAAGTCTGTATTTGCAGATGTTAAATCAGGGGCTCATTTTCAATTAAAAGGTCAGAACTCTTCTCCTTGCTTGAAGGTACCTGTTTATGCCAGCTCTGAAGAACTCTGTACCTGACTGGCAATCATCAATCCCAAAATCCAAAGTGATGCCTATTTTTACTGCTGTTTTACCTGAAAAGATAAATTCATTGTCTGGAATTTACTGAGGATTCTTAGTCTCAGATGTAACAGCCACTGGAGAGATTAATAGCTCTTTCTGCTTTCCAGACATGTATATCCCAGAACAGAGGGTGTATATAAAAATATTTACAGTGTTGAACTTCTGTAAAAAACACATTTTTTTCTATGAAAAATTAGTAAGCAAGAAATGTACCATGACTTTGCTAGTTTTAATGACACATGAGGAAGACAAGTTGTATTAAAAATGATGGTGCAGTTTACTACAAGAGAAGAGAGTTCATTTTCACAGAACACAAATAATGTAGATAATCAGCTGCACTACAGAATTTCCACTATGGTGTAGTTGTAACTGGATGTTTATTTCCTCTTCAACATATCACAAATGGCTTTTTTCCTAACATGGCTTTCTAATTTTCCAGTGTTAGGTTCTTTGTTTCAGCATTAACCCTGTGCTGTCTTCAGCTTTCATATCCCATAATCTTCCTCTAGCCTTCTACCATTCTTACCAAATATATTCTCTCTTTTGGAACGTTTCAGTTTTACATTATATGTGTAAAATAATCCAAGGGGGTTTAACATGCATATTAAATGCATGCATCATTTAGATTGTCTTAGACATATAAATCACAGTCTTGGTGAGATGTATCTTATGTGAGGAAGTAAAACTCATCCGTAACTGCACATGCATGTACATCCAATCTGTAGAAGAAAGTATTGTATATGGAAAAGAAGCAGAGGAAAACAAAGGAAAGTTTGGGTTACAAAATATGCATATAAAATATTCATTTGAGACTGAGTAAGAGCCTCAAATAATTCTTAGTTTTTGTGAGACCTTGTTGAGGCTATTTTACTAAATAACCTTGAAGATTTTAGTTTCCAATTTACCTGTTTATGGGTTTATGTCAAGGGATGAGAGATTCTTCCAGAGCTCAATCTCCTTCCTAACATTTCATGTAAGAGAAACCCTAAAAGCAAAGATTTAAGACAACTTTTTTTTTCTATTTAGAGGTTTTATTCTTACATAAATATTTTTCTAATACAATATTACTCTCTGGAATCTCCAGGAAAAATACTTGAGAGTTCAATGAGAGCAGACGTGAAATATTACTTTAGGTTAGGCACTCTCAAGTACATTTTTGTTGCATTGTTTTCAAATGCTAGATAGTTTAAAAAACTGATGTCCATATATATAGTGCAGATGATAAGAGTTATGATTCATTTTATTCTTTCTGCCTTAAACTAACAGTATGGTTAAGTTTTAAGCTGTCTTACTGTTCTAGGTTTTTGTAATGGAGTAAGCAATTTAGATAATTTCGGATAACTTCATAAGTAGGCATTCTGGACACACTTTAATGGATAGTTGGCTCAGAAAAAAAAAAAACAAACAAAAAAAAACAACCAAAAAAAACCAACCAACCAACCAACCAAACCAAAACCAACAATATTGAGCATTTTGTGTACTTGTTCTCTGCAAAGAACACTATATATTAGCCTTTTGGTTTTAATAAAAGTTCTCTATTGCTTCTTCCTTTTATCAAAACTTTAGAACGAAATGACCAAAGTCTGTTTACTTCTCTTGGTTTTGTAGATGTGAGATTTACAAAAGTAGTAAGCTACAGTAGCTTAATAGTAGTAAGCTACTAAAAAAAGTAAGTCTGTGACAGTTCTGCAACAAAAACTGCTTTTCTATTTGGAAATATTTTGTCCTGGTGTTTACAGCACTTCTAATGTAACATACTTCCACAAAAAGCTTCAGGGATACAAAAACCAACCCCCTTTCGGATGAAAATTTTATGAGGTATGGCATAGAAGGCCATCCTGTTTAGATATGTGGCTAGTTACACCAATCTCATGCTCAGGTTTACAATGATCAACACTAAATCAGTCACTTATACCATCACCCACACTTTGGCATTGACACCCTGCTCATCTCTGACACAGAAACTGATGGCACTGCTAATGATTTTCTTTCCTTGACTGAAATGCAGAGCTTTTTTTACATTCTCCTAAGATCACCAAGATCAATGTGGGGATGTGATTTCTGTTTAACAATGTGTTAAAGTAAGGAAGATTTTGAATGGGGCATATATTATACCACCATGACAATATTAAAAGGTCTAGAAGTTAAATATGACTTCAGGAGTAAAAGCTTCCCTGCAGTGTTTGTCCACCAGAAAGACTGAACAGCACTTCCTTTTTGTTTCTTATTTAACAGCCTCACAGAGTAATGCTAGGTAGCTTTTGGTCTATCTTAGAAGCAAGACAGTGCTCAGTAGAGAGGTGAAGTTCATCAGGTTTTATAATTGGTGCAATCCTTGAATGTTTGTTCCTTCTAGTAACAGTTTTCTGGTAAATCAGTCCAAGTGATTAATATTTATTCTTTGATTTTGACATAGGTCCAGATATAAATAAATACTGATTTCATTGCTTTTGCTCATTTTTTATTATCTTCACTCAGTGACCACCATTTGTTTACATGACTGTCATTTACAGGCTTATAAGAATAATAAACCAAATCCATTCATGTAAGAAGCCAGGGTGGCAGCATGTGTTTATGAATGTGACTTTGCTCATTCTTGAGCATACTCTTAATTTCTTGTGTGCCTAGTTGTTTGTTCAACTCTGCAACACTCAAGAATGACAGCCCCATTAATGACGCAACTTTGTCCACCTTAAGTTTTGGGGGACCTAGACTACTGAGGAAGTCACTGTTTTCTTCTTTTTGTTCCTAGCCTTTTGCTCCTGGATCACACCAGTTAACTATTAAGATGAACAGATACTAATGCTGTTCATGTGGTTTTGTTCATGCATTTTTGCTCTATTTTTTCTCTCAGATAATGTTCTCATTGCATCCCTAGGTTGCCACTGTTGAAGGAAAAAAATGACAGCAGAAGAAAGAAATCACATCATCTTCTATTCCCTTCGAATAATATGCATCAACTTTAAGTTGAAAATGGGTTTGCTTTACATTCTTTTTATTTAAACACTGCGATACAGATTATGTCAAAAACATCTTGGAAGAAATCAGAAGTTTCCTATATGTCGCATAATTTTTTTTATGTATTATAAAATGTCTTACTTTCTAAAGAGAAAAATTCACATGCAGAAGGGATTTTGGAAGAATGTCCTTGCCTGAGTAATATATTCTCTACTTATATCTTTATTGCATTTAAAATAGTATAAGTTGATTTTGGACAAAATCTAACCTGACTTCATCAAATATACTTGACTTCAGCAAAACCCAGTAACTAAAAGAATTCTTCTGTATCATATTTTAACTTTCTCTGATGAATAACCTGCTATGGTACTGTGAAAGAAATTTTAAGTGCCTTTCATTTTTACTTGCTTTCTAATTGCCTTTGAAAAACTGAACATAACATGTATTTCAATAGGCAAAAATGTTTTCTGTTTGTGCAGCATATGCTCTGCTTTGCTGCTGTGACCGACCTTTATTTTAGTAAAATTCTACTGAGGATTTTCTACTGGAAGATAAAACATGTGTAAGGGAGTCTGTAACTTTACAAAGAAATATATAGATTTTTTAAGAGTCTCAAAACCTTGAGACTCAATCTAGCACAGAGACTGCACCTAAGCTTTACTCAAAATAAAACCAAATCAGTATATTTACTGAACAAGTCTGAGTACTTGTATTTGACGTACAATAAAGACTACTTTTGGGTGTATGTTATCAAATGCCAAATAAATAAAGATGCTTCCTGACACTGAAATGAACCTTATTTTTGCCTAAGAAAGCAATACACAAACTGCCTTTTTGCTTGAAAAAAACAGTCACACAAACATCAAAAATAAGCAACCAAAGCCTAAGTATGTAACACAGCAATACAAACTTGTGATGGACTACATTAGTAGTACACGCTAATTAACTTCTTAGATAATTCACGTCTATGCATGTAATTACCTAGGGCTTTCTGATTTAAAAAGCTGCCTTATGTTGACTATCTACCTTTCATGTTTTTTCCGATAGTGATCTTTCCACTCCTAATTGTAAACTGCCATTTTTCTGTCTTGACTTTAAAAAAAAAAAAAAAAAAAAAAGAAAATGCCTCCTGCAGACAAAACACCTTTGCTTTGATTTCAGTGACATGTTTTGTCCTGCTCTCTAAATGGCTATTCTAGAGGTTTGTCTATTGATTAAGAAAAAATGAAAGGCATCTTTCACTGTGCTTTGACAAAACTGAGGCAGAGGAACGGCAGATGAACTTCCTGCCTTTCCAAAGACACTATTTCATGCCCCTTTACTGGTAATACCACAGCAGAAGGCTACCAGGAATAAAAGAAATATGGCAGACATTAATTCCTTGCCTTTTTACAGGAAGTACATTATCCCTAACTTGCATGTGCTGTGACTGTCATAAAAAAATACTGGTTTACACTTTTCTGGTGTTTCTAAAACCCATTTTAATTGGGACTGCCATCCACAGATAAAATTGCAAAATCAGGATGATGTTACATATCTGTACCTTACCAAAATGATTACATTCTTCATTGTAGATGTACCAAAGACCTATGGAAGTGTCTATTAATCCTCAAAAGATGTTTTCCTGAGGAACGCTGACCTACTAACTTGCATTCCCCACTTTCTCAGCTACCGCCTACTCTTCACGGCTTTTTTCCCTCCCATTTTTTCGCTTCATCAGACTTTCCTTAAGGAAGAGTTTAAATAAAACAAACTACGATACGGATGAGGCACGCATGCCCGTCAGTTTTGTATGGCTTCGAGAGGCCTTCTCTTCTCCTCTCCTCCTCTCCTCTCGCTTCCCCAAGGGGTTCTCAATGAACCTCAGCCCGCCGCCGGACTGACAGAGGAGGCTCCCGTCCTGTCCGTACTCCAGTGCCGCCCCTTCCCTCTCTAGCTTCCACCCCAGCCGCAGTCCTGCGGGGCCATGGCCCGCCCACCCTAGCTCCCTAACCTGAGCCTCTCTCTAGCGCGGCCGCAATGGCGCCCCCTGTCGAACGCTGCGGGGCGCGCCTCCTTCCGCCGCCGCTGGACGCCCGTGCTAGCGGTGTCACCTCCCGGTTTCCCCCGTGCCTGCCGGCGGGAGGAGGCAGGGGGAGCCCGGGAGCAGCGGCAGCCCGGCCTGGCGGGCAGCGAGCCCGGCAGACAGGCGGGGTCCCTCGCCCGCCCGCGCTGACGTCAGGAAACTTTCTCCTCTGCTGAGGCAGGAGCGGGCGCTGTGTGTCGGCACGGCGGGACGACCTCCATCACCTCGCCAGGTACCGCGGCCCCGGGGCAGCCTGCGTGCGCCGCACGGTCCGAAGGCTTCTCACCGTCCCTCCTGGGGCCGAGGGCAGCCGGGTTCACCGATGGTTCCCGCGGTGCGGTTGGCCAGAGACAGCGGCCAGGGAGGTCCGGGCGCCTGTTGATTGCTGCGGCAGCAGCGCTGCCCCGGGCTCAGCCGCTGCCCTAGGCTGCAACTTCCCAGACCGGTGAACCGGCGAGGCGGGCGGGCCAGGGCCGGGCGGCGGGAGCGAGGAGGGGATTGTCGGCGTGAGTAACGGGGCTTGCTCCTGGGTTCGAGCGGAGCCTTCCTGCTCATCGCGGCTGATGTGCGGGACAGGTCTCAGCGCGAGAGGTGGCCGTACACCTGCGGTCGTTAGGCGAGCGGTGCCGAACTTGCGGTGTGCGCGGCTTGCGGAGGCTTTCTTCTTCAACTTGGAAACCGTAAGGACTTGGGGATTTTAGGCATGCGCTATGCCATGGGTGAGAGTTTTTTGAAATTCAAGTAGCTGAAAATAATCGAATGCCTTTCATTCCGGTTTTTATCCCCCTCCTCCCCCTTTTCCTCCCCTTACAGTAAAGCCATTATCTGAGACAAGGTTTTGTTTTTCTTCTGAGGGCTTTGCCGTGGCAGCTCGGGGGTGCTGGGAGGCCGAGCTCGCCGCTGAGGCTGATGAACGCACAATTGTTTCACAAGGAAGGATCTTCGGCTCGTAGACAAACCCAAACCACCAAGTTAATTTTAACTCCGTGAAGCACTAGAGTGTTGGGAGGGTGGAGTACGGGAGTAGTTTGTCGGATCGTCATGTGGATAGAAAACTGAAATCTGAGCAAGGGCTGCAGCCGTTGGCTGAGAAATTCTTAGCTTAAGAGGGTGTGAAAGTTGTATGGTAGTTCTCTGGAGGAATATGGAAAAGTATGTGCTTCATTTATTTGCACCATCCTTCTCATTTATTGAAAGGCATCGAGAGTTAATCAAAGGCCTGTAAAGGTTAATTGTATTTTTCATCCAAAGCAATTTGCGCCCTTCCAAAGAACTAGATTTCTGGTGTCTTTTTTGAACTTAAGACAGTAATTACATTTCTAAATTAAATGCCATGCAACTTTCACGGTTTTAATTTTATGTTCCTACAGTTATGTTGCAGGTTTTTGAAAAGTCATCTTTATGTAGATGTGACTCAAAATGAATTTATGTAACTACTAAACTGGAAAGCAAGCCGTACATGAAGGTGATGATGAAGGTGCTTTGAATACACATACACAATGTTTCAGCAGTATGTTAGGTCTACTCAGTATAAATATAAATAAGCATCCTTTTTTACATTTTATGTGGATGACTAAGAGCCTGTCCTTTTAGAAATACTTCTGTCTTTTTTGTGATTTTTTTACCCTTACATATTAGGCTAACTCATAACTTCAGTCATACCTTTCAGTTTTTGTAGTGATAAACAATACTTGGAATCTTAAGACCTCTCCTGCTTCTGATGATAATCAAAATAAGACAAAATAATTCACCCAAAGAGAAAAAAAAATGTTTTTGAAGGTCAAGCTTCTGTTATTATGGCAATTTCAGAACAAACAGTAAAGTTTGCCTCATAATTATAGATTTGCTCGATCAATTTGTTGTGTACTGATCTGTCAGGGACAACCTCTGATGTATGGAGATTATCCACGTGTATTTGGGGAAAGGAACAACAAAATAGTTGGAGGGGGAAAAGGCCATGATTATTAGCCTTATGCTTTTTGGTACACATTTTATTTTTACGTGTATAGATGTGTTAATGCTTACAGGCCTTCTTTAAAGGCATATATTAACTTGAAGAGGTTGAATAAAGAGTGATCTATGGGTTAAGAACCTAGGGGTTGTGGCAGAGTGTGGAAGGGTACAAGGGAGCAGTTTGGGTTGTGCTTTTAGCAGAGCTATGGTGGCAGGGGTATCAGCAGAGAGAGACTGGAAATAAACTGAAGCAAGTACAAATCAGGCTGCCTTAGAAGTAAAGATGACAGCCTTAAAAGTGATCCAGCTAGCACTGGGTGTGTCTTGCAAGTGGTGCGTACAGAAATTAAAATTATTTTGATGCCAGAAAAACAAAGAATACAGCGCTAGGTTGTGACAGAACTAGAACTGCGCCTCTGTGTTCTGTGTAAAGCGTTTTAAATTGCATAGGAAAACACAAAACTGATACTAGAGGACCAGAAGGGAGGAAGATGTGGGTAACAAGAGTGGATGGGAGTGTTTGTTAAACATCTAGCAGTTGGTAGTGCCTCATTAGTTTTTGGCAGCAGTTTTGTAATCTTCTTGAGGTCTTCTGAGAGTTCAAAGATTGAGCATCTGCTGTTCTATATTCACCTCATCCTACAAACAGAGTTGTTTTGGTTGAAAAAAACCTTTCAGATCATAGAGTCCAGCTATTAACCTAACACTGCCAAGTCCACCACTAAATCATTTACCTCCAGGGATGGTGCCTCAACCACTTCCCTAGGCATCCTGTTCCAATGGTTGACAACCCTTTCTGTGAGGAAATTTTTCTTAATATCCAATCTAAATCTCCCCTGGTACAACTTGAGACCATTTCCTCTTGCCCTAGTAATTGTTACTTGGGAGGAGAGACTGATACCCAACTCCCTACAACCTCCACTCAGGTAGTTACAGAGAATAGATGTGATATTTCAGAGTGTCCTTTACAAGCTCATTGCACTAATTTGTTAGTCTCTTGCCTCTAGGCAAGGTCACATTGTATGGGTCAATAGTAGTGTGTCATATAGCATTTGTAAATATTACTGGGTGCTTTAATAATCATAATAAATAGACTTGCATGGAGAACTTGAGTGGTGAAATACAATAAACTGGCATTTGTATTATGATTATAGGATTAGTTTTTCTCCAGAGATAATCCCTCAAGCATATTTCTTGAACATGCCATAAGAAAATGAAATAATTAAAGGCCAACTTCTGCTGGAACTGGGGGACTTTGCATAGTTTGAAACAGAGCAAGAAATTGAACTACCGTATCCTTGATTTGTTCACATCTCTAATAAAACTTGTGGCAGGATTCCAATTCTGTCATTTTTTATTTTTTGTTTCTTTTTTTTTTT
>NDXB01000640.1:76529-92317 GCA_002631895.1 Agapornis roseicollis | reverse complement strand
GTTGATTCAATTTTTTTTTTTTTTTTTTTTTTTTTTTTTTTTTTTTTTTTTTTTTTTTTTAATAAGAGAATGCGTAAGGCAGTGGGACCTGAAAAGCCCACCAGGTTCACTTGACAAAAGTCACTGCACCCTTAGAATTTTCAGTTATTGTCAGTGATGAAATGCATGGCAGAAGTTGAGGCTGTGTTTCAAGTGGCTCTTAAAACAAAAATTCCTCAATTAATGACTAAATAGAATTGTTATATAAGAATATGCTAACTGGGCACAAAAAACTGTAACTTTTATCCTCAGGCCCTTTTTTGCTTGTCATCTGATTTTTGAAGGCATAAGCTCTTTTAGAGAATCAGGGTGTATTCTAGAGAAGAATGAACAATAATGTCTGTGCTAGAACACATAGTGGGTCTGCTCAGCAACCAAAGAAAGTTCTCTTCAGGTCCCTTACCTTCAGTATGTAACTTTTCGTATAGATAAAATTTATTAATATTCTTGTTCTCAATGGAAGTTGGTTCCTTCCTAGTATGTCCTAAATCCCTGAGATCAGACCCTGCCTTTTTTCATGCAGTTAGTCTTCACTGCTCTACTGCTAGTGCTTTGATGAGGGTGCCCCATGAATTAAATGCTACATAAAACTGTTTTGTACATTTGCTGTTGTAGAATAGCCAACTATTACCACTTAATATGTAGTCTTAATCTGGATTTATGCTTATGGCCCATGCTGGACAGGGGCAGAAGGAAGGAGGTATTATGTTTACTAAATTACTTATCACCTTGTTGTCTATCCTGAAGGCATATATACCCATGACCTAGCAGGAATGGCAGAATACAGTAGCAGCATTATAGTGATTTACTGCCCACCTTTTAGTTTTAGATGTGCAAGTGTAGACCTGTCTATGCCATTTAATTTGCCCAGTGGCACTGAAAGAACTCTGAGAATGGTCAATAGTAGCTCTTAAATCTTAAAAAATGCTTGCTATCTAGGCTGCAGCCCCTTTGCATCTATTAAGGAGGAGGTCATCTGAAATGCCTCCACTTGCTGTGTTGTTTCAAACCATGTTTGTTAAACTAAACATCAAGAGGAGGAAGTGGTGTTACCACATAGATTTCATCCAGGATTTCAGTAGAGAATTTATCTAGCTGGAAACCCACCATGAATTCCCATAATAGAATTTACACTTTCATTCCTCCTCCCCTCTGCCAGTTTAAGCAGATGTTCTAATCACCAAGCTAAGAGGGTGCTCTGGATTAAAATATAACCTTCTTAGGTTGAAATGACTTACCTTTTTTGGGTGTAATTACATACTAGGCAAAGAAAGGGAACATAGGATTTTGTAGCCTAATGAAGCAAATATTTCTGTAGAAGAGGAAGGATCTGAGTTTGAAACAGGCAAATACTAGGCTTTCACTGGAGCAAGAAGCAGAACTTGGACTTTATAACACCCACAGTTTCACACAGGCTATTTGATAATGTTGAAAAATAGTACCATAAAGCTCCTTAGACTGAGATACTAGATTTCTTTAATTTCCGCAGATTTTATTTTTTTTTTTCTGTTTTGAAGGGCAGGTATTGAGAAATTCTGTTTGTTATTCTAGAGTCTGATCTACTCAGTTTATTAATGTATATACTGTATATTCTACTAATTTTGTTAGTACTGCATATATTTTATGTCTAACTCAAAGCTTACATATTCAGGTTTTATTTTGAGAATGAGCTGGGTTTTCTCCATTTTCTATCTCATTTGCAGTTATAAAGATTCAAAGGGTTTTCAGTTTATTTCAGTGATACCTGGTCAATGCTATTGCCTTGCATGAGTTTGCACAAGTGTAACTTGGTAAACAATTCTCTTAATACTGCACTGGTTGGAGCAGGCTGCAGCTACTAAGAAGCTGATAAAATTTGGGCTATTTTTTGTCAGCAGAAAGTAGAGCTGTGGAAAAAGTGATCTTTGGAATTCTTTGGGTGTTCTGTTTTTTCCGGTACTTCAGAATGATCCTGACCAGTACAAGTAAAGAATACTTTTATTTTGAAAAGTGTATGGCTTTTAAGAAAAATCTTTTGGCATTCAAGTGTCTGATCCCTGTTCCTGGCATGCTCTATTGCTTTAGTGCAGTAGGGCAAGCGGGTTCTCCTGTAATTGGGAATAAATATGGATAGAAGAACCTTATCTCCAATGTGCTTCAGTCTTCCCTAAAATAACATTAAAACTTTAAAACTACATTTAAATTTAAATTCCTACTTACTATTTTTAGATGAAATGAAATCGTTTCTGAGGACTGCTGGATTCTCTGATTTTAATTGTTTTTCATTCTTTCTCAGCTCTCTTCATCCCCCTGGTTTTAATGGGGGCAATCTTGGACAAAGGCAAAGTGCAGTAGTAACACAGAATCCTGATTACTACCTGCTATTTAGTAGTCTGTTTTCATTTTCGGCCTTTTAAATGCAGATTTTAGCTCTTCAGTTCCTTCTAGGCAGGATGGGCCATTAGGAACTTAAAGCACTATGTTTCCGGGTGAACTAGGACACTCTGTATCTGCATAACCCTTATAAGTTATTTTCATTCAGAGTTGTCAGCAGCCTATGCAACATCAAACTTTGTTTCCAATAGATGAAAGGCTGGGATAAGGCTGCTGCTGTATGGGGAAAGGTGGATGGAAGGGAGGTGGTTGTCCATTCTCACCTTAGTCTTGAAACTTCTTGTGTCAGGGGGACCTCCGGGAGAGCTGGTTTCTTCATAGCTGCAGTCTCTGCCACCTGGGCTTTGACAAATAGTTATTTTGCCAGTGCTGGCAATTTGTACCTGCTGCCCTGTGCAACTATGTTTTTTCCTGTGCATAAAGATACTCCTAATACTAATATATTTCTGTTTTGTCAGATTGATTTTTTTTTTTTTTTTAGTGTGTGTAGTATGCCTTTGAAAGAAGGTGTCTCTTGAAAGAACATTATTTTTTTCTTAATCCATTATGAAATATTCTGGAAAGTATCACGGAAATGAGGTAATGAGCCTAGGTAAAGGACTGCGTTGACAATAAATTATTTTTCCTGCAATCACATCTCCAAACGTTGTATGGATCAGCAGTCATGTTTGTGTGCCAGTTACATGAGTTGTTTAAAGAAGTTTGGTGTGTCCTCAAACCTATTTTCTTAACGTTTGTCCAGACCATCTTTCCAAATGCCTTACTGTGCAAATACATGCTGTCTCTAATGCCTTCTTCCTACATTCTGTGTTGGCAGATGTATGCATTCAAAGATCACAAGTCAGGTTCTCTAGCAAAAAAATCATAAAATGATGAGATTAAACATAATATAGGCTTTGTCTTTCTGTTTTCCTTTTTTAAAGTTTGTTTTATGTTCTTTTTTTTTTTATTATTATGCACATCTGAAACTTACTTTTATATTGATGGATATTATTATTATTCAGGATGATGGAGCTAGGTTCTTTTAAGTGATGTCCAGTGATAGGATAAGGGGCAATGGGTGTAAACTGGAGCATAGGAGGTTCCATATGAACATCAGGAGGAACTTCTTTACTGTGAGAGTGACAGAGCAGTGGAACAGGTTGCCCAGGGAGGTTGTGGAGTCTCCTACGTTGGAGATACTCAAGGCCCGCCTGGACAAGTTCCTGTGTGATGTAATTTAGGTTACCCTGCTCTTGCAGGGGGGTTGGACTGGATGATCTTTCGAGGTCCCTTCCAAACCTTAGGATTCTGTGAAAACAGATTAATTTTGTTTAACATAAGCTCAAAATTTATTTTTGGGTCTTCAAGAAAAACAGGTCTTGTGAGACTTGCCCTAAAGCAATGAATGATGGCACCGCTGTGTCTCAGCTTCCGCTGATATACATTTTGGTCTTAAATGAGCAAAATACTAGTCAGAAAGTTTACTTTTCGTCTGTGTTTCTATTCAGTTGTAAGAGAGGTCTCTGCTGATGGTTCTTGTTGAAGCTGCCAAAGTGGAAGGAGATCACTGAAAATACTGATAGCTTATATTTCACTTTCCAGCTGATAAGGTGGCAGAACCATCACTTCCAAAGCAGTGGACAGCTGGGGTTACAGCTAAATGGTGGTTTCATATTGCGGTGTATGGTATGCACAAGTCATACCTATTTTAGAGTAACTGTAGCTAAAATAACATGAGAAAGCCTGTTAAACTAATAATAGCAGTGAGAGGTGAAGTGTATATGGTATATGTGGTGCTGAATCTTTACTTGGGACAGAAAATAGCAGGGGACTGTGTAGCCAGCAGAAAGTAGTTTGAGAGACAAATCCCCCACCATTGTGCCCCTTAATCTGTTTCACATGTGTAAGCTTTAAAGCAGAGTGTACTGTGGATTTGTGAACACAAAGGTCTTTAACATCTGAGATTAGTACAATCTTTTTCTTGATGAAGCAGCCTAAAAATTGCATTACTAATTTTGTAAGTTATATGTTGTATTATTATTCAATTTATCATGTTGTGCAAATAGGCTTACGATGGAAGAAATACTTTTCCAACAAGTTTTGCATCTGGAGTTGTTACTAATTCTCTTATCTTTATGTGCCATATAGTGATTGCACTTAATTGTTTGCTTCTGCTGTGTTTGGTGGTGTGAAATGCAGTATGTCAACACTGCTAAACCACAGCTTTAGTGTGTAAATGCTAATGCTCTTGAAAGAGATACTTTCTAGATTTCACCTAACCGAAGGAAACACCTCATGTAACTACCAATGCAATGCTTTATGCATCTTCTTGTAATGAAAGTTTATAGTAGATTTTCTTAGTAACAGATTGGTTTTGTTTTCACACTGTTTTTGTCTATTCTTAAGCTGAAAGGCAACATATGAATGGGACTCAGCCAAAGTCCATGGCTGGGAAATCAGGATGTAAAGAAAATAATATTTTCTTACACAGCCACTTAAAAATGTTGGTTTTCTCATTAAATTGCTTGCTATGCTTATAATTTGGTGCAGCTCTCAAAAAGAAAAAAAAAAAAAGCATACTAGGTTGTTTTGAGGACCAAAAGAACACACTTGGGAGCATTCCAACTTGTAAAAATGATTCTACAACCTCCTGTCCCATGGGAGCTCTGTTTCTGGCTTAGTGCCCAGAGGTTAGACATGGTACTTAAGAAACCATGCAGTCTGGGAGAGGACTATAGGAAACCTTTCCCAGCTTTGGTTCTCTCAAAGACTTATTGCTTCTGCACTGAAACATAGCTAAAAAAGCACACTGTTTTAATCTGGCCAAAGTGATTTGCAATCTCATACCTTTGTCACAAGTAGTCTGTCATTAGCAGCAAATGAAAAATCAAAGAGCATATGAGCTATTTAATGTTTTCTCTTTCAAAATTAAATGCTTCACCTGGAGGCTGCAGTTTCATTCCCCATGTTTTATGTCTGAGGATATTGAATGTAACTATTAAACAGCTAGACTGATTTTGTATTAATAATTTTCCCCAATATGAAGAGTGACTTGTGAATCTACATCATTAGCTGGCATTTCAGCCTTGAAGTAGTGAATAATGTACTTGCATTGGTAATATCCACAACTGTCAGTACAGTTGTGTTGTCTGTGGTCATCAGCTCTTTTTTCTCTGATTCTGTATGGGATGGCATGAGGCAGTTGATGGCTACAGACATGGCAAATCTGCCAGTGTGGAAAATTCACAGAGCAAGCACAGTTTACATAGGTATTGTAGTAATCTGTCAGGAAACTGAGGTGCAGTTGATAGCACTGTTGATTGTTTCTCTTAGAAAAGTGCTAATATTTATTTTGCTTTTGTACTGATTGGCAAAACAAAAGTTATTTTACTGCACAACTGACATGGCTGCTGCAAGGAAGGAGGATATCTGTAGCACAGTATACATGGATAGTGTGCTATACTTTTGAGTAACGACTTTAACGCACCGTGTTCTGTATCATGTATGTTTACTTTGAAGTCTTGGACAAATGCAGCAGGGAATAAATAGTGCTGCTATTCTCTGAATAGTCATTGCCTCCATCCCTGACAGTATTCAAGGCCAGGTTGGACAGAGCCTTTGGGAACATGGTCTAGTGTGAGGTGTCCCTTATCTGTGGCAGGGAGGTTGGAACCAGATGACCATGAGATCCTTTCCAACTCAAACCATTCTATGATTCTATGTAAAATTGTCACACTGGACTTACTGTTTTGTTGCTGGGTTTTTTGAGGGAAGGAAGAAGGGCTTGACTGCTTTTCAATAATATGATGCCATGGTACCATACTTCACGTAGCTATGCATTTAAAATAGATAATTAAGAAACAGGGAAGTGTACATTATGTAGACTATTCTGTATGAGCGTTTTGTATTTGATGGCAAGCATAGCATGTACATGTTACTATACATACTTCATCTTGCTCCCCATATAACTGATGACCTTCAGTCTTACCTATTTTCAAAATGTAGAATGATTTGCACCATGAATTCTAAACCCAGCCTTGGAGTGAGAAAAGATGGACATGCTTTAGTAAACAATTTGCAGAGGCTTACTTTAAGTTTGTTTGTCCTGAGTTTGAACCTAATAGGATAAAGGATATCATAAGAGAAAATGGGTTTTTTGGTTGAACTTGAATGCATGTATAGAATGTCTTTCTTTGTGTCAGTTTTGCTCCCATATTAGTTTTGTTAGTCCCATATATGTTTTGTTTGCTGTTAAATTCCCAAATTTCATAAATAAAGCAGCATTTTAGTCTTCTAAATAAACAAAAGAATAAATAAATAAATAAAATAATCTAAGTAAAGAACTGTAGTCACTAAAACCTGATAAAAATAGATGCAGCATTATTTGTGTATATGTATTGTTCATGTATTTTATTCAAAGCCAGTTGAAGAAAATGGCAGGGAGCTAATACAGATGATAGATGGTATTGTGTGGGTAAAGTGAATAATTGTCAAGTGCTAATAGGTGAGATTTTCGATGAAGTGGAACATATGTAGCTGCTTTTGCTGGCCAGGAGGATAATTCAAAATGGAGTAGAAAGCTTCTTCCCATGGAGGCTGTCTGACAACAAGAGTTTTTGAGAAGACTCTGTGTGTTTCATACACTTTGTGTATCCAGATAACTTTGCTGTTCACTGACTCACTGATGTTTTTAAGAATTTCCTCATTTGTGAACCTGTTGTCCGAACCTTAACTTCTTTCCAAACCCCACTCCTGGAGCTATCTGGGACACCTCAAACACAAGTTCAGTATCAGAATGAACAGTCACTATCTAAGCTCTTGATATCCAAAATGAAGAACCAGGTCATATTTTGATGATGTAAGGATGTTGTACCTTTATTATGTTGCATTTTTATTACCGTTTCTGGAGGATATCCAGAATTTTTATAATTTTATGGCTTATGAAGAATTCCTAAATAAGATTTTATCCCCCTTCCCATTTTTGAGTTGTGTTTCCTCTGTAGCATTGTTAGGCTTGATTAGGATCTAGGAACTTTCAGTTAGTGAGTCAGAAAAATAAACAAAAGCTGAGCAAGCAAAAGCTGAGGAGTGAAAGAGATTTTGGTTTAAGTGTAGTTAAAATCCTTTCAGCTCTAAACTAGAGCTATAGTTTCCCTCGGATGCATGCACACCTTTTTCTTCCTTTTTCCTTGTTCCTTTCTTTCTCTTGCCCTTGCACACTCAAAGATTCATTGAGGGGTGTTACGCCTTCCTCAGACAGCTTTGTGGGATATGCCTAGATGTGCTTCTTTAAAAGAGTCTGAAATGAAAGCTTTCAGCTGTAATGAATCTGTAGTGTCAAATATGCAGAACAGTGCATGTGCTTATAGTCATAAACCCTAACATTACCACAGCATTCCCTTAAGTACTTCTTACTCAGAGAATTATCTCTGTTGTGACTCTACTTTAAAATTTTGGTTTTCAAGATTTTTATGTTGTAACTGGGCAGTGATTAAAAGGTATGAAGAAATGGACCATAAAATGGATGTTTAGTGGAAGGTAAATAATATCATGTTTAGTAAGATTAGTGGAATATATTTGAGGTGTGTTATGTTACTGGCATACTCATGACCACTTAAACACTGAAATAATTTGTTGCAGTTTAATTCCATTTGCTAGGTCATCTGGAAGTTACTTTTGTTGAATAAAGTTCTTAGTTGCTTAGCCAGATTGCAAGGGATGGATTTCAAACTACTGAAGAAATATGCCGTGACAGTAAAGAACATACTAAAATGCCAAAGATCTCAGTTCTGAAAGAAAAAGTGGTTGGACGGAAATAATCGCTTTGAATATTTTGAATTCATGATAGTGAATTTTGCCAGATGCTCTTGAGTATTTTCTTTGCTATTTACTATGGTGTTTCTTGTGCTTGCTGTGAGGCATGTGTTCTGGATAATTTGGTCCTGCTTGTTTCTGGTCTCATGGACTTCCCCTCCCCTTTCCCCTGCCCGACCCCCCCAAGACAGCAGTTTTCAATTCTGTAATATGTTCATATACTCTTTAGAAGACATGATACAAATGTAAGTCTCAGGCAGTGTTTGCTTACGGTAGAATTAAATGTATTTCTTCTTGGCTAGCAAACTTGATCTGAATCTTGACAGATTTCTGAAACCTGTGTTTCACTATGTACCTAGGAACATTTTAAAAGAAAAGATCTTTAAAGATGTTGCAACTCCAAGACAGACTCATAACATCGCTGGAGAAGATAAGTTATTCACAATATTCTCAGCATTGTACACTGTGGAGGAGTGAATGGCCGAGAGTGACCTGTCTGCTCTGTTTTATCTTGTCATTTACTTGGAAGTGTGTCAGTTTTTCATCTGAGCCTGCCCTGGCATGTAGATATTAGGAAAACCTGAGTATATGCAGCAATGTATTGGCTAGTGCAGTAGCTGATATGTGAAAAAACTATGTTGTGAATTACATGGTTACTAGTTCTGTTTTGTTATAGATATATGAGTTCTGCTTGTATCTGTGCTTTGATTTTTCAGAGTATGCTTACTTTGGACATTTACACTGTAGTTCTGTAAGTTGTTCGAGATGGGAGTGATGGTGATGAAATGGCGGCTGGACCTTTTCTCTACATTTTGCCACCCTTTTCCTGCCTGATGAGACTTTCTTTTTGGTATTTAGGATATGCTGTTGGAAACTGGATCATCAAGCGTGACCAAGAACTGGGAAGTGGAATAGATCCATTTTTCAGTCAGATTGTGGAGCATCAGTGTAACGTCAACAGTGTAAGATTTAATGAAGTTGCTTTTCAAAGTAGAGGGAGCTAAGCTGTAAGCCTTAGTTAAGAGGATGCAGATTTTTTCACTGCTTTCCGTGTAGTTCATCACTGACCTGACCAGAATAGATTCATCTGTATAAACATAGTCTCTATCTGGCCTTCATTGATGAAGTTTTAGTCTTCAAGCCACAATCACTTTAAGAAGTGAGGATAAACAGTGCTGTATTGTGGAAAAATGTAGATCTTGTTGTTACTATATCCAGTTTATTTAGCTTTGTCATAAGTTCAAATTCCTAAGCATGTGCATTAGTGAGGTTGGTTTTGTTTTCCTGCTGAGCTCTATCAGGAAAAACACAGAAGATTTTTTTATTGCCTCTTACCTTTCTTTAAAAATGGAGAATGCATTGACTTCTGAATACATCAGAACGTTAATTGTATCTATTAAATAATATAGAAAAGAAACAAATTGAATATATTTTTCACTTGTTTTCTTTGTGTTTCAATTTCGTGTTCATTTTAAAATGCAGACTTCCATAACTGGCCCTGTTAATCACTTAAAGAAGTGAGGTTACTGGTTTTCTTTTCCTATTTTTGTTACTAACATAATATTCTAGTATTACTTATTTAGAAAACGTATTGTGTATTCAGTGTTCTTTCCATGGCAAATAGCCAAGAATATCTTAATCAAACCTTTATGGTGCTGTACATGGCATCATGTTAACCATCAGGCTGACTGTTCACTGTGTAGATGGAATTTCATGGCAAAACCCTGCCTGTTTCTGTGACAGTCCCAATTATGGCTGTAGTGTTAATTCCATTATTTATATGCTTATGCTTGTCTTTCTTCATCAGAGCTACTCAGAAGAGTCTGAAGTCAATTTGCAGAATTTTGGTCTCAGATTTCATATGTTTATAAGAGATTAAGAAAAGTTTTTGTTGAAGACTACTGTTTCATGCTTTTGAGTTGAATTAGGTGAATACTGATCTCTGTAGAACAGGAGCTAATATTGTTATTATCGATGTTGAATAGATCAATAGAGGGTGAATATAATTCTGTAGACTTGTTGTAAACTAGATCCATAGGCTGATTGCTTCTCAGGCCAGAGCAAGCAATGTGGTGATTCTGGCTTCTCTAGTGACTGTTGGTAGTGGGTCTCCCATTCATAAGTAAAATAGGTTACTGCTAAAGATAATTTTTACTTTGCATCTCCACTATTGTAAGTTTTACCATAAGATACTTAATGTTGGAACATACTAAATTGCCTTGTTAAGGATCTTTTTACTGTTAATGGTGTTGCTGCTGTCTTGAATAGAGAATTCTGGTGGTTAAAGGGACTGGTTGATCTTGAAAATGAAGGCAGCTCATTTAAATTCATTTATTTATTTATTTATTTATTTAAAGCTAGTTTCCAGTCGAATTAGACTATAGCAGGGTGATCCCATTTTTCGTTTTGCCTCTCTCCCAATTGGTAGTGATTTTGGAACTTACTGTCCTGCTCTAATAAAATTTTTGCATGTTTCAGAAAATCTTATGAATGGTTATAGAAGAGATTTACATTAGTTTCCCTGTAGAAGATGTATATCTGGAGAGTGATGTGGCAAAACAATAGGTTCTTGCTCATAGCCTGAATTCTGCTCATTTTGCGTGACAGTTGCCTATAGTAAAAGATTAATTTTTTTCTTGGTCTTAAAAATGTATCCATTAAGCCCTGTCATACTGGATGAAACCTCAGTCACACTTTATTTTGGAGTGGCCTTACAAGTGCACAGCATTGTGAAATTTAATGTCGTTCCTTATTATGGTCATGCAACTCAGTCATCTCTATTTTTTTATTATCTTTCACATTTGTATCACTTTTTATCCAATTTTGTTTTCTTGAAACTTTCATTTTAGCCCTCTTCAGTCTGCTTTCTCATTAGAAACAATCTCTTATTCATAGTCAATTGTGCTTTAGCAGAATAGGTGTGACACATCCAATATATGCACAGTATATGTGAATTTCTTTTTTTTTTTTTGCCAAAGTCTCTGCAGTGTTCCAGATTTTTGGGTGTGGAGTCTAAATCATATAGTTTGCCTATTTTTCTGTGTGAACTCTCAGTTTGCTGTAGATGTCATATTCTGGCTGGAAGAACTACGCATTCCATATGTTCCCAGAATTTGCAATTCATTTTTTTTTCTTGTGAATTCCTTCAGAAGTGTGGATGGGTTTAAAACTGGGTAGTATCTTTGGTTGTACTTTCTATTTTTAAAGGAAAAGCTAATGATCCTAGTTGGGCTTGTTATTTTTCAGATGTCATTTCAGCATTCTTTGTTCAGCAGTGTTCTAAAATGACCCTTTTTGCTATGTGCACAAGTTTCAGGGCTTGCCAGATATTTTTCTTATATTTACTTTTGTGGGTTTTTTTATAGCTTGGTATGCTTTAGAGCTCCTTAGAAATTAAAACAAAAACTACTGAAGTTGGAAGTCTTCTGTGTTGTCTCTGCTGTCTGTTCTCCCCTTGCAAGCAGCTATGTAGTAATGTCTGTCTAGAGGCTTTGGAGGTTATTATTATATGAAAGAATTTTAGGATCTTATGTCTGTTACTAAGAAACTTCCCAGGGTTGCTTCATAGGCTTTGCTTGTTTGATCAGTACCCTTTCTATATATCACTTCTGTTGGTTATTGTTTCTTGCTTGTTAATTTTTTGTCTGGAGGCATTTTTCTTCTTCCCATTGGAAAATTGGATAAAACCCATCTTAACTGGATAAAATTTGAAAACATTAAATTTTTTCTCATGTGTTTTCTTCAGTTGTCTGTTTCAGCTGATGATTTTTATTTATTATTTTTCAAAAATATTATCTATTTTTCTCTTTATACCTCTATTTCTCCATCATGTTTTTGTTAACCTTGCAAACGCAAGACTTGGTCACTGATTATTACAATCCCATTTGCTAATTTTTACAGTTCAATATCACTTCAGTGTTTTTCTTTTTGCATTGAAACTATATGCATATGTCTTGCTGTATTTCCCAGTTTAGGAATACACTAAATTAGGCTACCGATAACCTAACTGATGAAAACAAGAATTTGAAATTTGAAGGAGTATTGGCTACATTCGTTTATTGTGCCTGATCCCTATCTATGATACCTCAGAAGAAGACAAGGAATAGGTATAACTGTAAACTGGATTACTTTCATGTGTCTCTCTTTTACGGCTTTTTGATTTAAATGCTACTGTGTTGCCATTTCAGGTCTAACTGCAATATCAACCAACATGCAATTTCAGTCTTCTGCTGTGTTTCATGAATGACCTTCTCCTGTGACCACTCTGTGAGTCTCTGCATAGCCAGATTTCTAAACTAGTTCGTAAGGTCTGATGCAGATCTAATAAAAATGTACCAAACCCTCTTGGGTTAAATATGAACTGGTGCTCTCCTCCAGATAAAAGGACTAGTCCTAATCAAAATTGTTTTCCCTTCATCTGCTGCATAGCAGTGATGTCATGTAGCAGGACATTTTTAACAGCCTGTAATACTTTTTTTTTTTAATACTTATTATGTTTTACAGAGGAGGCTTTTCCTATTATTGTTCTCTTCCTTCTCTGATGAGAAATACAAATGTCCTGAAGAAAATGCTATATATAATTTTAGCTGGAATACACTGCTGATCTAAATAACGAGTAGGACTCTTAAGATGCAAGTGTGATAATATCACAAGTTTCAGCAAGCCTTTTGGAGATTCATAAAAACCGTTAGGGCTAATATGCTTGAAGTATGTTTTTTCAAGTTCAAAGAGAAAATAGCCATTCAAATAAAAATAAATCGGTGGTGTAGGCTTCTGTCATAGCAATAATCTTTTTTTGTCCAGTGAATATGGTACATTAATCCTGATGCCCTGGACTTTGAAATAATAGTATCATATTAGTAGTATCACAACTGATAGCACAGTGTCCTGCTGCTTTTCCAGTCCTAAAATACACATTGAGTGTTGATACCTGTTAAAGGAGAATATGTGGGATTGTACAGAGTTCTGGATTGCAAATCTGAGAATGATTGAGGTGGAAGGGACCACTGGAGGTTACCTAGTCCAACCTCCCTGCTCAAGCAGTGTCCCCTAGAGCACATTGCTCAGGAATATTTCCAGGGAAGGACAATTCACAATCTCTCTGGGCAATGTATTCCAATGTTCAGTCACCCTAGGAAGTTCTTTATGTTCAGGTGAAACTTCCTGTGTTTTAATTTATGCCCATTGCCTCTTGTCTTATCACCTGCGACCACTGACACTCTCCCTTCAGATACTTACACACATTGATCAGACTCCCCTTCAGCCTCCTCTTCTCTAGGCTGAACAGGCCCAACTCCCTCAGCATTTCTTCATGTGAGATGCTCTAGACTCCTAATCATTCTAGTAAACCCTTCACTGGACTTGCTCCAGGAGCTACATGTCTCTTTTGTGCTGGAGAACCCAGAACTGGGCACAGTACTTTAGGTGAGGTCTCACCAGGGCTAACTGGGAAATTGGTGGCAGAGAAATAGAAGTTTTTCTTTTAAGATTTGTGCATTTGCATCCATTTAGTCCGTAGGTTGAGCTGTTGACAAAGCTTGAGTTTAGATTTAGTGCTTGGAAGCTGAAAATATTTTAAAGCTGTCTGCATATTATATCTTATACAGATACATCACTAAATTGTGTCTACCATTAATATATATGCCCAGGGCTTTTTTTTACACTCCAGGATTATCTTTGCTCTTGAAAGAGAGACTTGCTTGCATAGGAGCCATATGTATATAGCACCTCAGGGACACTTGTCATGAAGCAGGACTACCATGTTTTAGTCAACCTAGCATGACACTTCCCCAGCCTCCCAATGTAATTGTGTATGTTTGTTTTCTATTGGTGTTTAAACTCTCACTCTCTTTAACTAGATTAAATGAAGGGTTCTAGATACCTTTTATCAGTATTAGTAGCTCAATTGTGTATTACTGTCAAAAACCTTTCAGTTAAAATGTAGATACTTTTAAAGTTATGTGAAGAGTTTATTCTTACTTACATTTAAATATTTGTACTTGTTATTGACTTAATACTTGAGCACTTTGATCCTGGCTACTTTTAAAAATTATGTTAGCTATGAAGAGTAGTCTGCTTTTGTCACTTAATTAGACTAGCCCAAAGGAACCTGCTTTCAAGGAACGCTGAGAACACCTCTCCCTGAATGTTAGACATGTTAATTTTGGTACAAACCTGAAGTAGCTTGTTGTATGTGTAAGCTTCAGTAAAAAACATTTAGTCCCCAAAAGGGAGATGACTTGTTTTTTATAAATCCATAATTTGCAGTTCTGTATAATCCAGGTGCAACAAAAGCATCTTTACATGCTGACTAGTGAGTACATTGTTGTGTATGTCCACAATAACAAAATGGCTAACATAATTCTGAAGTGGTTGTGATTTATTTAAGGAGTTGATTTTGTTAAGATAGATTTGAGTAGTTTGCAGTTTCATGAAGGTGGATTGGCTATCTGTGGTGTGTATCTTACGAAGATTTTCATTTGCAAAATAGCAAAGGCAGTATAATTTTGCAATGTTGCCTTTTTTACTGCTACTTGCCTTGTTGGTTCATACATCTAAGATTCATTGGGGAACACCTAGCTACATTATACAAAAAATTATTGCTGAAATTGATGTCTTTTAATTGATACAAGTGTTTTTAATAGTGCATCTGGTGCTTTGTTTCACCTGGCTACTTCTAGTTTTAGTTGTTGAACTCTGACACTTATTGCAGTAGCGTAACATGGATAGGAAGGGTTAATAGGGTAAAGAAATAAGAAAAGGTTAGACATACATAGAATGACAATTTCTGTGTTCTATTAAGAGTCTTCTAAATTAAGACACATTGTATGGTCCTGTACTTGAGGTTATGCATTTGCTTATGGATCATACACACTGATGAGTGCAGACAAATCTGAGCACATCAGCTTCTGATTTAAGCAAACCGTACGGTTTGGGAGCAACTCCATTCCAGAAATACTATGTGTATGCTTTCACAGTCATGTTATCATGCTTTAATACACTCTAGGACAATTTGGGAGTGGGAGAGCATTCCATATGATAAAGCGGTTATAAAAAGTGTGAAGTTTCTGATGTCACACGGGTTGGTTTAGTATTCAAAGATTCATGGCATCAGCTGCAGATGGGCTGTTGAAAGGCAGCCTGTGGAAATCTCTTAATTTCCGTGTTGCTCCTGTTTATTACTGCCCCTATGTTTTTTCCATTTATAGTTCAGTATTTCTTGGTGCAATGCCTGGCTCTCTCTACATCACTTGTTCTCAGTGCGTTAGCATGATCAGAATTTTTTTGTAGCTTCTTGACAGGTATTACTGTCGTGTTAGATTTTTCTACCACTTGTAAGGTATTTGGAGTAACTATTTTGGATTGCATGTTGACAGAGGCCTTTAGGTTTATTTTCATATTAGCTAGTAGGTTTTAATGTTAATGAGGAGAAAGAGTTTCTTATGTTAGGCTGAGGAGAGTTGTGGGTTCATGTAAAAAGTTCTATCTATATTGCTTGGCACTTGCTTTGGACTCCCTCTGTATAGATAGTAGCCAAAGGATTTGATGTGGTGCTGTTTTGGTTTTTTTTTTTTTTTTTT